>JBBMJZ010388018.1:0-14983 GCA_037833815.1 Zingiber zerumbet | reverse complement strand
CATTGAGTAACCCAACTGACGACTTCAGTCAATCAGGGATGTAAGCCGATCGGGCACTCTATTCCTTTATGGCCAAGGAAGGGTCGGAGTGAAAAATCGAGTCATCGACGGTGACCCATAGGGCTGAGTCGACGGTTTCCCTGAGTGATGTCCAGTCGGCCTGACGCTGGTCCCATGTTCCAGCCATATCATACTCTTTTGAAAATTTGTGCTATAAGGGACAGAGAATATACTGCAGGTAAATTGTACTTTAGAAGCTTTCAGCCTGACAAATCATAGAGATTTGCACGCTCGTTTAAGGAAAGACGTCAGAAGCACTGTATGACATGTCATTTCTTAGGAACGCTTTGGGAAGCGTACAAATACTTTGAGATGTGTGCATAAATACAACAATGACATTATAAAAGGGGGCCTCCATTCACTCGTGAAGGTAGGTGATGTTCTATAATTTTACACGCTCATTTATTACTGTTCGTCTTTATTATTTCTCTCCAAAAACTGATTACTGATTTGAGTGTCGGAGGGTTAATGTAAGTACTCCTTCCCTAGCCGACACTAACACTCTCTGTATTGTAGGATAACATAAAGTTTTCATTTGGTTAACAACAAAATCATATCTCTAGCTCACCGTCTTTTTAAGCTTCAACTTATATAGCAGATCTGAATCCGCATTTTTAGCATGCGTTTACCTTATTAATGCTTTCTAAATGTCGTAAAATATAAATGCCAGCTACTCCTGAATACTAGAACCGGCTATTATTAGCAACTTTAGACATTCTCATTTATTGGAAGCAACGTCATTCTACTGCTGGATTTTCATTTTGATGCGTCCCTAAAGGTGCTCTGTTGACTACGAATGCTAGAATTGCTAAAAATCTGAGGTCTGAATATACGGGCTCGGACCATTTGTATACAAACCAGCGCACAACCTGCCACGTTTCTTTAGAAACCAAGCATTTGACTCATGTGGCCGACACTGACATCAAGGCCAGCCGCCCACCTCGACCTTGTTGATTTGAACTCTACTCCCTTTTGGACTGCGTCCGCGTCGGAAGCTAAAAAGGTACAGTCGACGCTAACACGGACTGCACCACACGGTTAAAGTTCGCCCCGGTTGGCAAAAAGCAGCGCATTTGTTTGGCATTTTTTAAAGAAATTCCAACTTTAGGTCGGTGTTGGGGCGGTCCGTGTAGCTAAGCAGAAAAATCCGGAGGGATTCTAAATGGGCGGTTGCTGGGGCCTACCCAAATCGTTTTCCAAACATGCTCGGAGCCCACTCCCACTGCCATACATATTTGAATGCAAGCTCAAAACCGTGACTAGGGTAAAATACCGTGCAGTAATTTGAACGAGGGAGAGAATATTCGCAGTGACGTACCTTGCCGTATTTCCACCCCATCCGAATACGTATTTCTGAATAATGAATTGCCGTCTCTAGAAATGAAATGGAAGGTGCGGATTTGATCGACAGGGCTACTGCTTTTTAAGAGGGTAGGCGAAGGTCGGCGACGACGCAGCTGGATCGGCCCGCAAGACTCCTTTCTCATCTCTTCCTTTCGTCTTTGCAGTCGATCCTCGACTCTGCCTCGATCTCCTCCGATCTCCGCCGGTACGCCTGCAAACTCTCTCCAAGTTACCTTCTCCGATCGAATCGGAACTCCTTTTTTATTTTTGTTTATTTATCAACTTATTTTTAGAATGAAACGATTCAGAGTTGAGGAAGCCTGGACTCCTTTTTATTACCCGATCTAATCAGATGCAGTCCATTAGAATTGCTTTTTAGTTTTACTTTTTAAACTAATCACGGTCAGTTTAAGTTATATCTTGTTTTTTCTTCGTCTAAGGGTTTTTTTTTTTTACTTTGTTGATGTATTGGCTATTACATCATTAATTCAAGTTCGATTCGCCGTTCTGGGTAATGCTTTCTTTGTTGGATAACAGAAGTTCAGAAGTCGTTTATCTTAGAGGAGGGGAATAGAAGTTGTTCTTTTACATTGTTTTTACTCTAATTATCGGGATGAAGTAGTAGCTTCTGGCTTTAACTTATTGAGCTGAGTATGTTGTTGCTCTGACCGAGGGTTTTCACACAACAGACTTGCAAAGCAGGAGATTGTTATGACATATACATTATTTTCTAATCAAACACACTTCTTGGAAATATTGCTCATTTTGATCGCCTTGATCCATGCACCTTAACGAGATCTATGACCTCCAGATCACAAAGCTCGGGAAGGCTGAAATAGATAGTGAATACCTGATGAAGTGTGTTTCTTATGCATTTTGGTATGCTCATCATGATCCATGGGTAATTTTCATCAGGTTGCAACTTGCAGTTGAAGAACTGGTGCCTAATTTTCACTAGGTTACAATTTTCTTGAATTGATTCTTGACTTACTAAAGAATGAAAATAGGATTAGAAAATGAACTCCATTTCAAGCAATTTTAGTGTAATATCCAACTTGATCTCTCATTTCCACAGAATTATATATATATAACTTAGATATTATTCATCATAGAGTCATCATCTGGTGATTTTGTCAAATTATTCTTGTCATTACACTGTCTCAATTCTATAATATTTACCCTTCCCATTGGAGCTAACCTTTCCAAATTGATAGGGATGGATCAAGATGGTTATTCTGTTCAACTTATTGATGGAGATGGTGCTTTCAATTCTACCGGCATTGAACATTTCACAAAGATAACAAAGATGGGTGATTGTGGATTGTCCTATGCAGTTGTCTCTATAATGGGTCCACAAAGTAGCGGTATGCATAGAGTTACTTCAAATTGATTTTAAGATTCTTTATTTTTTATGTTTTTCTTATATTACTTAGTATTTTCTTTTTGGAAATATCAGAGCTATAGCATTTTTTTTAAAAAAAATCATGGTGATTTATAATCATTTTATTTCTTTTGTTAGTTAATTTGTCTATGAAATTTATATGTAACAACGTGGACTAGCTAACATCGAAAGTTTCCAATGCATTTTTTTTTGGGAAAAAATTATAGTACCTTGATAAAAGCATTCATATTTGATCGAGCTTGGAACTTTTTCCCTTTGTGTACGTTGGCTTTCATTTGAGTAAGTTGTGCTGAGCATTTACTTTCTTCTTAATATGGCACCAACTTTATAGGAAAGAGTACTCTTTTAAACCATTTATTTGGTACCAACTTTAGAGAGATGGATGCTTTCAGAGGAAGGCAAGTTATAAATACTGAATTTTATATATTCATCTCTATTTCTATAACTATATTTAATTTAATTCTGTTTACCTATGTGGACATTCATTTTCTTCAGGTCACAGACTACCAAAGGCATTTGGTTGGCAAAGTGTGCCAAGATTGAACCATTTACTGTTGTTATGGATTTGGAAGGTACCGACGGAAGAGAGAGAGGAGAGGTATGCATTTGACTAATTGACTTTACTGATTTGAGTTTTGTCGTTATGACTTTCAGAGGCACATCTTTATAACCATGGTTTGGTTGGATTTGAATTTTACACTTGAGAAGTTTAGGTCAATTCTGTTTAGCAATAACAGTGACAATATAAATTAGCACAAAGTAATAGCTAGAGGAACCCGGAACAATTCTTGGTGAATTTTATTCTCTTGATTCTGGTTCTAAAACATCTTTCAAGTAGCTTGTTTTGCTGGCCAAGCATTATTATTATATTATTTTAAATTGTAAACACCTACTTTCACTTCTCTAATTAGTTGTACTTTTTTGGTTTAGATCAAAGATTTCTATCTTTGATGAGTGAATGAACACCTTGTACACATTTGTATTTATGGTGATTGGTGAGAATACTAAATGGCAACATGTGCACTGTTTGACTTCTATTTATTTATTTTATTTTTTTGGTGGTGTAATTTCATCTGCTACATTCACGAATAAAACACTCAAGGTAAACTCAACAGTTGTTTGTGACTTTCACCCAGTTCTTTTACTTTTGTCTATTCTAATTCCATATTTGTTGTTTCTTTATTTCCTTGGATTATTTTGAGACTTTCAGCCTTGTTTAAGCACTTTTCTTTTGCAGGATGATACTACTTTTGAGAAGCAGAGTGCCCTTTTTGCTTTAGCAGTTTCGGATATAGTGCTTATAAACATGTGAGTCTGATGCTGAACATGTAGAATACTTTATACTATTCATTTTAATTCTCAGTGTATTTAAAATGAACGACTGACCACCCTTCTATTGAATGCTCCTATAACATAGGTGGTGTCATGATATTGGTAGAGAACAAGCTGCAAACAAGCCTCTCTTAAAGACAGTGTTTCAGGTATCGTTGTATTCTTCAGTTATTTGACTCTTCAATATAACTATGCAGAATACCATTGACATGTACTTAATTTTAGCAAGTTACTATTTTTACTTTCTCTTTTGTGTATGCCAGGTCATGATGCGATTATTTAGTCCACGAAAAACAACATTGTTATTCGTCATACGAGACAAAACTAAGGTGGTTAATTGCTTCAATCTTATAGTTCCATTGCTTTAATCATTCATGAATTTTGGTTGACATCAATTGTTTTTTACGAGCAGACACCCCTTGAAAATTTGGAGCCTGTTCTGAGAGAGGATATTCAAAAAGTACACATTACTTATCACTTTGTCAGTCTTTCTATGTTGTAATATTCTGCATCTATTGCATTAATATGTGATTTGCAGATATGGGACAATGTACCCAAACCAGAAGCTCATAAAGACACTCCACTAAGTGAATTTTTCAATGTAAGAGGTAGATTTATTTTACTATGATAAAATTGCATTTGTAACCAAATTTGACGTCTTTACAGGTAGAAGTTGTGGCTCTTTCAAGCTACGAAGAGAAGGAAGAGCTATTCAAGGAGCAGGTTTGTCATAACATAATTGAATTGTCCACATCAACATGTATTTTACTTAAATGTGTATTTATGCACGATTATAATTGAAATACTTTATTGCTATGCAATCTATCAAGTGTTTGAAAAAAAAAGTCATCTTAATTCATACAGCTCTTCAGTTTTAAGTCAATTTTGAAGAGACAGCAGTGTCATGATATGATGATAACATGAAAGATATTGTGATGTCATTTTTTAGAGACCTTTAAAAATTGATGGACAAAATTGTATTGCATATTTGAGCCAAGTCAAGACAGTTATGCAAGGGTGTGACTCTTTCATATCATGAAACATGCCATTTTCTCTATTGTTGCAAACCAATAGTGTGATTGGCTACCCATCTTTTGTTTATCTCGCCTTATTTTGTATGAGCATCTGTATACATGTCCATTCTTTCTGTAGTCTGATATTAGGTCAAATGACATTTACATGCTATAGTTAGCCTTGTGATGTTAAGGGCTTTCTCGTATTTTTGTGTTAAAATTTGTTGAAATGTACAAGGTTGCAACTTTAAGGCAACGGTTCTATCATTCTATTGCACCTGGTGGGCTTGCTGGGGATCGACGAGGTGTTGTTCCAGCTTCAGGATTTTCATTTAGTGCTCAACAGATATGGAAGGTTATCAAGGACAATAAAGACCTTGACCTTCCAGCACACAAGGTAATTATTTGGTTTCTATAGCTTTTTACTTGTTTGATGATCTATCCGTTTTATTTTTGATGAATTGTAGGTTATGGTGGCTACTGTACGCTGTGAAGAAATTGCTAATGAAAAATTTGCTTGCTTTAGTGCTGATGAGGTGATCTTTTGGTGTCCCATTTGTCTATTTTTGTTAGAGACATTTGTGAGAACTAATTGGTTCATGATTTCTGGATTCTAGGATTGGCTTCAACTTGAGGAGGTTGTGCAACATAGCATAGTCCCAGGGTTTGGGAAGAAGGTTTCTGCCATTCTTGACAAGTGCTTAACTGGGTAAGTGTTTTTTTATTGCCCTGCCGTTCATCTACAAGGATGGAACACCAATGAATTTATAATATGATGCTTCAACATGATTTTATTTTTTTGTTGTTGAGTGAATTATACATATCCTAATCTATTGTGTCTGTAAGTTTTTTTTTTTTTGGCATAAACTTGTAAACTTGATAAGTTGTATCCTACAATTTAGTCTCAACTACTTATAATCTGATACTCTCACTTACCTTATATATATATATTTTCCAAAGGACACACTGTTTCAAGTGATTTTTTAATTCTAATGAAGTAATACATTGCATAGAAAAAATCTTAGGAAATTTCATGTGCAAATTTGATGTGAGTGGAGGTGAAGTATTTTCAAAGGCAAATTATTTCAAATGATTTTTTTTTTAATTCTACTAAAGTAATTCATTGCCTACAAAAATCTTAGGAAATTTCATGTGCAAATTTGATGGGAGGGGAAATGAACTATTGGTAATTTACTTACTGCTTATTTTGGATGTTAGTGGGAGATGAAGTGTTAGTGGGAGAGATTATCACTGCCATAACTTAACTTGAATGTAACAAATCGTAAGATAAAATTGTTACACATTCTTAAATGCCACCACAAATGGTTGAGATAGAGTTAAAGGGCAGCCCGGTGCACGAAGCTCCCGCTATGCGGGGTCCCGGGGAAGGATCTATTGTACGCAGCCTTACCCTGCTTTTTGCAAGAGGCTGTTTTCAGGATTCGAACCCGTGAACTTTTGGTCACAAAGCAACAACTCTACCGTTGCGCCAAAGCTCCCCTTCAAATGGTTGAGATAGAGTTGGTAGGATATATTAATTAATCTTTTCATTTCAATGATTATGTCATTTCCTCCATAAGGACATTAGTTTATCTTGGTTGAGTCAGACACCTCCTGTGAGCATCTAGTGTCCTTAGATTGTTAACTTTAAGTGATCATAGTAGTGTGTGCCTTCACTACCTTTTTCGTCACTACAAGCTAGCTTGCAATTGTTTTATAGTATCTACTTTGTAATTTGTACTACCAGGAGTGTGTACTAAATAACACAACATATCATTTGTCTCAATCATCTCCATAATTATATTGTTTCTTTCCACTGGCTTAGTCTTGTAGCATTTATTGGCTATTGGTAAAGCCCAGTAGTGATTGGTTCTAGCCAGAGCTAGAGGAGAGGAGGAATAGAAGTGGTTAAAGAAGAAAAGATATATATACCTGTGTGCTACAACTGTGGAGTTGTAGTTTCTACTTCCCTCTCTTTTTACAAATATTTGACCAGTTTTCTGTCTCTCAGTACCTATGGTTCCCTTTTTTTTTATCGCTTCTCCTTTCTCTTTATTTTTCAGGTCTCTTTTACTGATCATCATACCTTCAGCTCTCCACTCTCTTCCACACTTTCTGATATCTCACCTTCTAGACCCTCAAGATTTCAAAGCAGTACTTACACTGAATTGAAAAATAACAATGAGAGGACTAGCAAGGTTGGTGATTTTGATTCAATTTCGCTTACTTAAATTATCTATTCTTTTTCCTCTCTGCTTCCTCTGATCTATTATCACCCCCGTCAATCATTTTGCAACACTATCATTTTTATTTGATAGCTTAAGAAAACTGGGCTATTAAGGACTGCAAACCTGCCATGGCAAAACCATTTTTCAGGAAATACTAGATGATGCAGACCTAATTTAGAAAATTTGATGTGTATTTGTTCATACACTTTCATGGAATTATGCATGAACTCACGATGTTTGTGTCTGTACATATAACATCTTCAATAAAATGAAAGTTATTTCACGATCTTTGCTTGAGGTTTTTATACTGTGTTGGTATGCAAGGATTGAGGTTGAAGACTATATTAATTTTAAGTCATTGTACAGAAACTTACGTTTGAATCTAAAAGAATGCAATTAGTTGTACAATCTAGTTATTTATTATTTGTGATGATTACCAATACTACCATTTTAAGGATGCTTGTGTTGGTTGAAAAAAATGCATTTTATTCATATGCCATTTCAAAGTTTTTCACTCTATTTTTATTTCTCTTTAGTGATCTTTTTCCTTGCTATTGAATTTGATTAATTTCTCTCGCAGGTACGACACAGAAGTTTTTTTCTTTGACGAAGCGGTTAGGACTTCAAAGAGACAACAGCTGGAATCAAAGCTTTTACATGTATTTTTTTTTCCTTTTTTCTTTTTTCAATACAAATCCATTATCTTGTTCCTTGATGAACCTCAATTATAAAGGTCATCTTGTCTGGGTTAGTTTAAATTTCAATTTCTTGACACCTTGCCATCTTGTTGACAACATTTTCCTACCTATGTTCATCCGGGGTTCCCTCCAAATTACGTATGCACCATTAGAACACCTTTCATCTTGATCGTACTACTAATTCTGTTAATTTTCCTCATTATATGGTAATTATTGTTGAATTACATAAACCCTTATTTGACACTGCTTGACTAAAAGCGCTCTCTTGGCTGATAATTTGATGGCTGATTGTTTAAATACTTCTTTTGTGTTACTTGTGTAGATGATATTTGTCAGCTTAATTGATGGAAAATATAAGATTTTCTAGTGGAATTTTCTGTGTGCTTTTTAAGAATTGCATCTGTGGGCATAGTATGTTTAGTCATTACTTCTTATGAAAGTAAGACATACTGTGCTTCCAGACAATATAAATTAACTATCTATGCTAATTAAGCTTGAGGAGAATAAAGAACTGAAATTTCACTGAAACATATGCAATCATAATATGTATTATTTTGTATTTCTTGTTGATGCATTTTACTTTTCAGTTGGTAAATCCTTCTTATCAAACCATGTTGGGCCATATACGTTCAAAAAATTTAGAAGATTTCAAAGGCTCATTGGATAAGGCCCTTGAAAGTGGAGAAGGATTTGCAAATGCTGCACTTGATTGCACTAAATCTTTTATGAAAAAGTTTGACAAAGATTGTGAAGGTATAGTTTTCGGATTCAGATTTATATAATTATATATAACTACAGAAGTATCCTATCGTAAGTATGTTTTCAGATGAGTTGATGATCTGTCATTTGTTCGGGGTTTTGTAGATGCAACTATTGAGCAAGTTGATTGGGATACTTCAAAGATCCGGGATAAGCTTCGACGTGATATTGATGCTCATCTAGCTTCAGTTCGGTCTGCAAAAATTTCCCAGCTTAATGCAGTGTATGAGGTATGTTAAGATTTTGTGTTTCTTTACTTTGTGTAGAGGGTTCTGGTGCTATTGTAAATTCTACTTATTTAAAACCAAAACAGATTCAAAGTTGGATGGCTATAGGATGATGATTCCATTTTATATGATCACAGGGCCAACTTAATAAAGCCCTTGCAGAACCTGTAGAAGCTCTTCTTGATGCAGCTGCTGATGATACCTGGTCCTCAATAAAAAATCTTCTTCAGCGAGAGACTGAATCAGCAACCTCTGGATTTGCTTCTGCCCTTGCAACATTTGATCTTGACCAGGCAACTATGGATAAAATGATTGTGAGACTTGAACAATATGGAAGGTCAGTGGTTGAATCTAAGGCAAGAGAAGAGGCCGGAAGAGTTCTGATTCGTATGAAGGATAGGTAGTGCATTTTGGAAGTTCTATTAACTTCTGTCAGATTCTGTCACAGATTTTGAAAGACGCCAGATAATTGAGTATATTCTTAATTTTGTATTCAGATTCTCTACATTGTTCAGTCGTGATGAAGACTCTATGCCAAGAATTTGGACAGGAAAAGAAGACATAAAAGCAATCACAAAAGCTGCTCGCTCTGCAGTATGATGGACCATTTTGTCTTATTTTCTTTAACATTTTTATTTACTGATCTAATACTCCTTTTCCCCTCCAATTCCATTTTAATGTTTTTTAATTAACTGAAATTTCTTGTGTATTTTTTCAGTCTCTAAAATTGCTGTCTGTAATGGCTGCTACTCGCCTGGATGATGAATCTGATAAAATCGCAGAAACTCTTTCACTTGCTTTGATGGATACTTCAAACAGTGCTGTGAAAAATAGAAGCATTCAATCCACGGATCTGTTAGCTTCAAGTTCATGGCAAGAGGTTATTAATGCTCTTCTCACTTGTACTTGGTTTGAGCACTGACATATAGAGTTAGCAAATCTAGCATTTTGTAGTTGTCATTTTTAGAATCTAATGTCTTATAGAAGATTAATTCATGTATCTGCACAAGTCATTGCTTAGCTCATTGAAAGCTTGATCATTGTTTTAAGTCATAAGTCATGGTCATCAAAAACATTCACTTAAGCATGCCTATGACTGGTTTGTACATTCCACTACCCAAGTTGTAGCTGTAACTTGCTCCTAGCATTATGTTTAAAGTGCAATTTTTAACCCATCTTCGATTCTTATTGTGGTGTGGTTTGTTTATAGATGCACAGAGCTATAATAACAACGGTGTTTGTAAGGACTATTATTGGCATCATTTTTCTTGCAACAATGTTCTTCACTTGACCTTGATAGCCATATTTAAGTTTGCTGAGGTTTATGCATCACTATGTCTGGTGTCTGTATTGCATTCAAATTTTAGCACACTACTTAATAATAAGGCATTGTTCATAGATTATTTAACTTATTCTTTGATCAGGTTCCAGCTGCAACAACTTTGATTACTCCTGTCCAGTGCCAAAATTTGTGGAGGCAATTCAAGGCAGAAACAGAATACACTGTCACTCAGGCCATTTCTGCTCAGGCATATTGACTAACTGGTTATCTTGTACAAATTTTATGTTGTTTGTTTTCTCCAGCACTGAAATTATTGATAACTTATGGTTATATAAAGAAAAAAAGATGCTGCCTAAGCAGGAGATAGGAGATTTTTGAGTTTTTGGGTAGCTTAGATGACTATGATATTATTAATAGTTCAACGTCTTCCAAGCATGAAGTGTACTTAATTCTTGTTCAAAATATATGTTTAACATCCACAGCAATAGCCTTCTTTTACAACATAAGGAATGCAATTTACTAGTTCTTTTATGCACAGAGTTGGGTTGTGGCACAATAAAACCAGCAATGTCCAAGAACTCATGACACGTTTTTTTTTTGCTGATTTCAGGAAGCCAATAAGCGTAACAACAGTGTTTTACCTCCTCCATGGGCAATTGCTGCTATGTTAGTCTTGGGATTTAATGAATTTATGACTCTTCTTAGGTGATTAATTTACTTGGATGAATTTTAGTATTACATTCCCCAACTCCTTATAAACTCTTGCACACTACATTGCAGAAATCCTTTGTACCTTGGTGTCATTTTTGTTGTTTTTTTAGTTGGCAAAGCCATTTGGGTTCAGCTCGATATACCCGGTGAATTTCGCAATGGCGCTGTGAGTGTGAAGTCTTTCAGAGTTCAAGTTATATTCATTTTTGGTGAAGCCGATGTGTATATTGAGTCTTGACATTGTTTATTATCTGGCAGCTTCCGGGGCTTCTCTCCTTATCCACAAAGTTTCTCCCAACAGTGATGAACATCCTTAAGAAATTAGCAGAGGAGGGTCAAAGAGCTGCAGCCCCACCAGGTCAGAGGAAACAGGAAGATGATGAGTCTAAAGCATATAGGAATGGAGTACCCAGCAATGCAACCTCAGATACATCCTCTAGTGTAACCTCATCATCCGATCGAGGGCTTGAATACACAAGTCCGCTAACACAATGATGAGAAAGTAGTAGTGCTGATAATACGTCTTTGATTGTTTGTTTGTCTTGGTAGTCAAAGGTTCAAGGCCCTCTTGTTTAGTGCAGATGCTCCATTGTTGATTGTGGTCTGAACCTATGAATTCAGTTAATATGAAGCATGTGTTGGTGTGTGATAACACAGCTTCATAAGAGAATGGAAGCGAGATTGATGCCCATTTGGTTTTTGTTATTGGCTCTGTGGCATTTGAAATGTATACATAGATACTTCTACTCTTGTTATTGGCTATTGATTACGTGTGTTACAGTTTAAGGTTATTGTTTGTTTTTTTCTCAATGAAGTTTCAATAACGAAGTAGACTTACCGTAGGAGAAGATTTCTTGATCAAGGAAATTGTGAATTTGTTCAAGCGGTTTGTTAGTGTCTATGTTGTCAAAGCTTGGTTCTTAAAAGCCTATTAACTTGAATCATAAATGCTCATAAGTATCATCTGAATTATGAAATATTAAAATATATTTTTTAGAGTTTAACTAATTTGGTAAGATGTCAATTATTTTTTTTTTCTTTTATAGATAATAAGTACTTTCTAAACTAAATGAAAAAAAAACCTAAATATAGGCTAGCTATGCCCGTCGGAGTCGATTAGGATTTGGGCCCAGGGATGATAATATTTTTTTAAAGATCAGATATTCACTAGGGCATAGAAGAATTTTTTTAATCTGATTAAATAATCAGGTGTCCTCGTCTATTTAGTAGGTGGAGATTATTGAATCTCTCCAATTACTATAATGATCCGGGTCTGGTCCGCTAGTAACGGACTAAATCCCTCCTCATAAAGGTGGGTTTAGTTACATATACATACTTTGCTTGAATTTTATCCCATCCATTCCTTAAATATGCTCCTTCTGATAATACAAAAATTTCGGTCTCTCAAACAAAATATATATAAAGGATAGAGAAAAATGTAATAAAAAGTAAATGTATAATAAATTATAAAGAAATTGATATATTGTATAGTGACTATTTAAATTTAATAAAGTGATTTTTTTATTATAAATTTTAGATTTTAGATGAAGATTCGGAGGTGATTAAGGATGGAAATCTAATCTAATATAATAAATAGCGACGCGGACAGAAAATATAAAAATCAATCCAAAATCGGACGGGTTGCCATGTCATTCCTCTTTGGACCAATCTTTCCAAATTTTATTGTGAAGCGAATTGGGCTTGTTGGCGCATGAAAGCCTTTGCAAAGGCAAATCGACCGGTGAGCCCAACCCGTAGCAGCCCACGTTCATGGATCATCAAAAGCAATGATCAATTGGGAACCAAGGTTAGTAAATCGATCAGGAAGGAGACGAGAGGAGCCGCGCCGCAGAGAAGGGAGGCGTGTGGGCGGTGATCGCGCAAATGGATCATCAGTTCGGCGGTGGGAGCTGGATGATGATCCCGACTCAGAATCCGCTAAGTCATGACTTCCACGCACTCCAACCCCAATTTTCGTCGCAGCAACAACCGCCGCCTCCACCGCTCCAGCAGCAGCAGCAGCAGCACCCGTCGTTGGCCTCTCACTTCCATCTTCTACCTGTAAGCCTCTCACTTCCTCGTTAGAACTTGGGCCTAACCGGTGACGTTCCAGAGCTTGTGGTCCGAGCCTAGGGGTTCAGTAAATATAAAGTAGTTGTTAGTGTGTCATACTGCAGCTTGACAATTGGGAACGAGATCAAATGTTCATTTGGTTTTCGTTATAGAATTTGGCTGCGTAGATGTACTGACAGATAGTTTGCTTGTTCTTTTGTACGTTAAGTCTTTTTTTGCTTATCAGCTGTCGATCATACGAGTGCTATAGCTCAAGGTTTTTTTTTCCTCCCTAATGAGGTTTCAATGGCCGAAAAAACTTTTATCATTGAGAAAATTTCTTGATCATGGAAATTTGTGAATTTGCCCTGTTTGGCCATGTATAATTTGTCATGGCAAGTCATTTCTAAGTTTTTGTAAAAAAATCTTTTGCAGTTAGTAGAACGGTTATCAGAAGCAATTGATATTGGAAACCGTGATCAACACTACGAGGCATTGGTTAGTTTTCTCTCTCTTTGACCTAGCAATTTCAGTAAGATGTTTTTTCATTTCGTCTATTTTCTAAAGATGAGTTAACGAGGATGCTTACCAGTCTTCTGTAGCTATCACAGCCACTTCATATTTCCTTTATTTCCAGGTTACTGAACTGAATACACAATTTAAAAAGTGTCAGCAACTCTTAGACTCTATTTCAGAAAACATCAGTTCAAAATCTATGGTGAGCAAATACAATCTTCTACAATTTTTGGTACATATTCTAGGCTAAATCAAAGTGATTTTCTTGGTAGAACAGTTGCTCTTGGAGTGTCTTGATTATAGTCTAAAGTTGTTGATAATATTTGAATAATATGGACATTGTTATTGTCTTCCTAGAAGGGAACTTTAGCTAATGTTAAATTGTTGCATTATCTTTACATGACCACACGGATCATGAGTTATTGATTTATGTAGCATTGGTGATAAAAATATCATAATAATTTTTTGCAGAATCATTGATGGATATACATAGTCCCCATGGAGGGTGCCGAGTTGGTTAGAGGGTGACAAATTTGCTATAATGGGGTAGGGATTAATTCCTGACGGACACATGTCCTTAGGAAAAAACTCCTCCCACTCCCTAGTCACTTGGCAGTCGGCTATAAGCTTACCCCGTGATTTACCTCCCTTCACATATCCTGGGTCATTGATGGATATACATAAAGTAATAATCTGTGGCATAACTTGTTTAATGCCTACCCAATTGTAGTTGTGTTGTAGTTGTGAAACCTATGTAGTTTGGTTGTTGAGATATCTTTTTTTCAATGAAAGGCAAATCTTGAAACTATACATTAATATTGGATATAATGGATTGGATATAATGGAGAAGCATATGAGCATATATTTTCATTTAAGCTAAAGGTGCAAATATGGATTATTCTGTGGATAATTTCATTTAATCTGCTCCAAATTTTATAAGAATCTTGAGAATTATCCATCTATTTAGCATTTTGCTGAACACATTGGCCAGGCACATAAGAGGCGACTAAAAAGACTATTTCAGGAGTAGTGGCCCTTTTCACTCTAGCATTACCATACACATTATATGCTGCCAAGTGTCAACTTATTTCATCTTCCATTCCTTGTTAATTATGATTTGTGCTACCTCTAATTGTAATGTGTGTCCACTTGAATGGATTTGTTGACAATTCCTATTATGTTTATGATTAACATGACCTTAGGTTCTTGGCTCCTAATTGCCAAATCATTGATGTCAGAGTTCCTAGACAATTAGTCAGTGAATTCCCTGTACTCAGGAGTAACCGAAGAAAAACTAAGAATCAATAATAGATAGCACTTGATCTAATTGCCTATCTTATACACTGTAAAAACTTTCAA
>JBBMJZ010387998.1:0-14985 GCA_037833815.1 Zingiber zerumbet | reverse complement strand
TTAAAGTCTCGTTTTCTTTGCTTCACCGGTCGAGCGTCCGATCGGACATGAATCTCATGCTGAGCCACGCTCGAGGAGATTCCGGGAAGCTCATGTGTTGACTAAGCAAACACATCATGATTTTTTCTGAGGCAAGCGACCAACTCAGCCTTCTGCTTATCCTCCAGATCGGCGGCTATAAAGGTGGTTGCATCTATCCGGCTTGGATGGATCTGCACTTCCTCCTTGTCTTCGTACACCAGCCTGGGCGGCTTCTCCATGCTGGCATTAACCTCCAGGCGTGGATTCTTTCGGGTGACCTTTGCTTCAGACTTGATCATCTCGACATAGCAGTGTCGAGCGACTAACTAATCGCCTCTGACCTTGCCCACCTGGTCCTCCACCGGGAACTTAATTTTTTGGCAATAGGTGCATACAACCACTCAGAACTCATTGAGGGTCGATCGACTTAATATGACATTGTAAGCCGATGGTGCATCCACCACGATGAAGTTCGTGGTTCAGGTCCTCCTCAAAGGCTCTTCTCTACGTGAAATGGTGAGCCTTGCTTGGTCGATCGGCAAGACTTCGTTGCCTGTGAATCCGTAAAGCAGGGTCGTCATGGGCAGCAGTTCACCCGATCGATCTGTAGCTAATCGAATGCCTTCTTAAAGATGATGTTCACTGAACTATGTGTGTCAACAAAAGTCCGGTGCTCTTGATGTCGCTCTGGTGTTGATGACCGGCGACATAATCCCTATGGGGTCTGTCAGTTTCGATTGGTGCCATACCATGACAATCGCAGGTATTATGAGTCGTCGACTGGTGGAATGAGCAAAACATAGGCGTCCACCTTTTTCCTTTGCTCCGCCCGTGGGAGCTTGGCCTCCACATGTTGTACCACATCCATTTGTGGCTATGAGTAGTGTTGAGCTCCTGCCGCTCGGGGCCCTCTGGGCGACTGGTGTTTGCTTGTTAACCGCCGTTCGAGTAAGGCTTGGGGTTCAGTGGTGCTTCCTTTCTCCGTGCCACCTGAGCTTCTTCTACATTGATGTACTCGGTGACCTTCTTTTGAAGGTGATCGAAATCCTTGGCCGACCTTCGAATGAGCGATCGGAATAACTCTCCTTCGACGAGCCCTTAGGTAAAGGCATTCACTAGTACATCTGAGGAGACCGCCTGTATGTCCATTGTCACCTGATTGAAGCGTTGAATGTACGCCCTCAATGTTTCCCTAAGCCCTTGCTTCAACGAAAATAAATTTACACTGGTTTTTTGGTGGCGGCGGCTGCTGACGAAATGGTGTAGGAACGCCGCTCGGAAATCCTTAAAACTATGGATTAATCCGCTCAGCAGTTTTTTGAACCATCGCTGGGCCGGTCCGGAGAGAGTAGTGAGGAAGACCCAACACTTCACCCCATCCGTGTATTGGTGAAGCATGGTCGAATTATCAAACTTGGCCAGGTGATCGTCAGGGTCGGTGCTGTCGTTGTACTCCCTAATCGCCAGTGGGGTGTAATGTCTGGGCAGGGGATCGTTCATGATTCCTCATGAGAACTGCTCGTTGATCCGCTCGGGTGAATCGTCGTCCCTTGTTGCCTTTCCTTTTTTGGCATCTCAAACGAGCACCTCATCGGACGAATTGATCCTCTTTCTCTGTTTACTTGGGCCCACTCCTCCGATGGGGTTCTAAATAGTGCTTGGTGAAAGGGAATGGGCGCGTTCGGCACTGCTTCGCATGTGTCGACTGGCCTCTTGTTGTTTTCCTGAGCGAACGCTGGCTCCGCTCTATGACCATGCTCAGCCGGTCGCCCGGTCGGGCAGCGGACAAAGTGGGTCCGTGCGCATGGCGTTCAGTTAGCGTCTGTTGCTGCTACTGCTCCACTAATTTCGCCGCTCGGGCTTGTATCAACATGTCAAGCTCTTCTGACGTTAGCGTCACTGTGGTTAGTCATCTAGCGTCCTCCATCTTCTTGCTCCGAATGCAAGTTACGTTCCCACAGACAGTGCCAATTTGATCTTGTCCGGAAGCTGAGAAGGTGGATGCCAGGGATGTGGACGCAGAGCTGGCTACACGTAGGTTGTCCTCGTCCCTGCAACATAGAATCGTTAGTATCGAGCCGGGGAAGGGGTCCCCGACAGTGACCTTCCGACGCTCAAGATAGTCACTAGAGTAAAGAAGCAGGGTAACAGTAGAATAGTAGCACACAAATGTGAATAGTAGAACTATGCATACTTCTACCGATGTTGGACCCCTCTTTATATGGAGCCCCTTAGCTTGTGGGCTCTTTTCCCCATATGGGCGCGCTTTGCCAAGTTTCCCAAGAAAAGACCAAGCAGGAAAGTGTTTCTAACATCATACCTTAATGGGGCATGCATATCTTCTGATAGTACGGTATAAACTTCCACCGTACGATGTGGCCACTGGCCATGCCGCCTATCAACGATACTCTCTCCCAAAAAGATGTCGAAGATACTAGCGATCTTGCTGCCCGGCCGAGCGGAGTAACCGCTCGAGCGTGGCTTTTCTGTCTGGCCAATCCGAGATGCTCTGCATAGGTTGCTTTGACCTCCGCTTGCGTTTGTTTCCCACCGGCTGGGCATGAGCTCAGGCTAACCGGCCTTTGACCTTAGGCCAACCGGCCTCTCGGTCTGTTTTGACTGATGGACACGTTGACTCTCTTGACTTTTCCTACCAGTCAGGCTTGACCCTGGGCGTACCGGCCGCTCGGTCCTCCATTCGGACCTATGACGGAGCGTTAACCGCCTTGACTTTCACCTCCACCCGGCCATTGACTTCCGAGGGTGGGCCTCTTTTCTCCCCGCATCAAATATGATATTGATTTTTAATATGATATTATTCATTAAAACTATTTTTTTAATTATAGCTATTTTATTCTTAATTATTAATATACTTAATAAATAAATTGAATAATCAAATATGAAATAAAAGTACTGATTTAAATAGGATTGGGATCTAACAAAATCTAACCAGTAGATGAAGTTAAAGAATATGTTGGCCTAAATCAAATTTAATTTAGATTTGGTTCGATAATGTTACGATCAAGTTGAATTTAATCTAGATTAAACTGATTTATTCCTTTTTAAACTGAGTTTGGAAGTTTTTTTAAAAAATATTCATGTACCGACTTCTTCCGATTTTTTTTTTTCCAACCATATTTAATTATTTTTTTTCTTATTCTTGTTGTTTTCTTTTTATATATACCGAAACTTTATTTTTTATAACCGTGTCTTGGGCTCGTGTGCCAAGTTAATCGTGGCCCATTAAAACAGAGTAAAAACAGAGTCATGTGAGCAATACGTCGCTCGTCCAATTTCTGTAACACTACTACGCCTCTGCCATTACGACAATCACGTCTTTCTCCTGCATATGCTCTCCGCTCGCTTCCACGCACGCGTGCAATCTCTGACGCTGATCGGACGCCGCGCCCGCACGGGCTCGCTCGCCGCCACCACCACCTCCATCGACGAGCCGAGCCTTGCGTCGGTCATCTGCCAACTCGTCCTCGCGCCGTACCATGCCATGTTCCTCCCCCTCTCTCTCTCTGGCAAAGAGACGAACAGGTGGTGGGCGTCACGGTGCAGTGGAATGGTCCACAGTGATTAATGATACCCATTGCAGTTACAGGGCTCTGTTGCATGGTTGGATCATTGGATTGATTGCTACTATAGATTTATGAGTTATAAAAATATTAGCATAAATAATCGGTGTTTTTTTCATTTAAATTTATTTCCAAATTCGAATTAAAATGAGTGTGAAAAAAATGGTATTAAAACAGCGCGTGGCAGTGGAAGTGGCAGTGATCGCTGAAGGAAGAGAGAGACGACGACGACGACGAGGAGGAGGAGGAGAGTTAAAAAAAAGGCCAGAAAGAGGCTTCTCCTTTGCATTTACTGACCATGGATTCCTTCAGGTTCCTCAAATACTTACGCAGCAACGGCAGCGGCGGCGAGGCCTCCTCCCCTGCCGTTGACCCGACCGGCGCCGCCTCCACCCTCGCAGCCTCCGTCCTCTGCTCCTCCGGCGATAACGAGGAGGACGACGACGACGGCGGGGACGACGAGGGGCCTTTCTTCGACCTCGAGTTCGCTGCCGTTTCAGACAGCGAGGAAGAGGATGCGACCGAAGAGAAGAGACTCGAGGAGATGACTGGAGCGGGGGAGGAGGTGGAGAGGGAATTTAACTTCACCGTGAGCTCCGATGGAAGCGGCGATGGGGTGGGCTTTGATACCTTGTCCTCCTCCGATGACCTGTTGTTAAAAGGAAAGTTCGTTCATTTCGACCCTTCCTCCATCGTAGTCGCCGACGGCAGTGGTTCCGAGGCTGATTCGAAGCCCCAGTTGCCGGCGTACTTCCTCCGGACCGCCACCAAGTTCCGCGTCTTCTTGCTCGGGCTCCGAAAGCCGAAGTTATTGCCAGCGGAGGACGAGCCCGCAGCAGAAGTCTCCGCCTCCGTAGCGACGGAGGCAGCGGCGTCGGCATCCCCTAAGAAAGAGCAATCCCAGCAAAATAAGTTTTTTATAAAGTTCAAGGTGGTGGAAGCCCCCTTAGTCTCTTTCTTTTTGAAAGACGGCGGTTCCCGCAGCACTGGCGGAGGCCGTGCAGCCAAGCCCCTGGCGGAGGAGTCAACCGTCGCTGGCGCACCGACCACGGAGGCAGAGAAGAAGCTGGTTCGAGAAATGCTGCAGAAATACCTCAACAAAATTAAGCCGCTCTACGTTCGCGTGTCGAGGAAGTACGCAGAGAGGCTGCGGCTCACCAGTCATCTACCTCCGGCTGCCGATTCGGTGGCGGCAGAGCCTATCGCTGCCGAGGCCGAGGAGACAGACGCGGAATCCGAAGACGCACCACCATCTCCTCCACCGCAGGCAGAGGAAGCCGCCCCACCGGTTTCGCTGCCAGCTGAAGAAACGCTAGAGCCTTCGCCGCAACCTGTATCGTTCGCGGTCGCAGGCGGCGGCAAAATCCTGGCAGCAGGGTTAAGAGTAGTCTGCAAGAGGCTTGGAAAAAGCCGCTCCGCGTCGGCTGCCGTGGCGGCGGTTCCTTCGCCGCCGCCTCGCCGGCGCGACGACTCTCTCCTCCAGCAGCAGGACGGGATTCAGAGCGCCATCGCGCACTGTAAGCGTTCGTTCACCGTCGCGGAGCAAGGTACGATGCCGCAACAACTCTCCATACACATCACATTTCTTCTTCGTCGCCGAATTAATCTACAACTCGTCGGTATTCTTTTCAGGTTCCGAGACACCGCTGGCGAGATCGATGAGCAATCCCGGCGACGGCAGAGCTGAAGCATCTACTTGATCTAGCTCTTAATGCCCTGTTTTAGCTCATCTATATATATGTCTGTGTGCTATTAGTCTCCATGTAGAAGAAGAGAAAGACTCCGTCTTCATCTCTCTGTCGATTTATTAACTAGTTACTCTACTCGTTCATGTGTTAATTAATTCTCCCCGTAATGCACAAATTAGGTGTTATGATGCGAAGAGACGGCCTGGTAAACAAATAACTTTCTCCGTGAGATTGATAGGATAGCATAAGTGACGAGGAAGATGTGAAAGATCTCCATGGCATCGGGAAAGCTGCTGTCATCTTTCCCCAATCACCATTGCTGTCCGACTACACCAGCGCCACTGTTTCTGTACCATGTCGTGTTTCTTGTCCGCCATCTCTTTCACCTTTCCTCTCTCTGCCTTCCCAGCGTGGGTTGGTTTGAGGTAACTCAAAGTCCCTTGCGTTTCCGTGTTCGGGCGAGAGAGAGATGGCAAAAGGCCATCTTTCCTTCAATTCTCCGTCGCCTTTTCCTCCTGCTTCAAGTTTATGGTAGGTTTTGGAGGAATAGCAGCGAGAGGTCACACCTCGTTCTCCACGTACGCTGCTGCTGCTGTTTCTTGCTATAAGTTCTCGCTCGTGCTCTTGCCAGTGCGTCTCCTTGTCTGCCCGAGTTGCAGGAGACGTGCGACTTCGCCACTGCAAATCTTTTTTACGTCGCCATTAACGATCGCTGGGGGCGGTGAAACAGAGAGATGTCAGCTTTGTGTACGCGGATCGCAGTCGAGGTCGCGGGCGAATCCGATGCTCCGTTTTGCTTGCGGCGGGCGGGTAAAAGTAATCAACTTACCCTATCCGCAAAAGCCTAACTAAACGGATCCAAAGTGGAGTTTGGATCCAAACTAATCATTTTTTATTTATTTGTATCGAGATACACGTATAAATTATATTTATTTAAATATAGATAAAATGAGATGTAGCTTAATTAATATTAATCGCAAAAAAACTTTAATAGTAAATCGGTAAAAATAAATAAATAAAATTGCTGTAAAAAACCTTCCGCATCGAGTCAGGAAGTGGTCAGAGATTTAGTGGGGGTCGATTAATGCTGTCGTTTCCACGTGCCTCAGTGAATGCATTGAATTAAATCCAATATTAATTAGTTTACTTTATTTATTTTTTTATTTAATTTATTTTATGTATATATAATTTTTTAATAATGAGTCCTACGTTGAATCAATGTGGGGTAGTGCTGCGATACTTGGGAATGATTATGATGGTGACAATTGATTTAGTGTTATGAATTACGCATGATTCATAAATCATTTTCATACCAATAGGTGACTATGACATTGTCTTTCACACACTGATTTTGTCTAATTATAATATTTTGACAGAAATTTATTAGACAGAAGTTAAGAACGTCGTTATTTCTTTTTATTTTTTTATTTCAAAAAAATATCGTATCATATTATAAAATGGCATAATTACTCTTGGTTATATTATTTGACTATTTCTATTATTATCTTTAACTTATATTTATGTAATCGGGAGTGCATTGTAGTGGTTATAATGTGAATATTAGATAAATAAATTGAATTCGTATTATAAATTAACATTGGTCGTATAGATCAAAGTGAAATGTTTGTATATATTTTTTTATTCAAATAAGCACACTATAAGTGAAATTTCAAAAAATAAGATGCAAAAATGGAAATGAATAGAGTAAAACATAAAAAGAAGTAGAAGTAGAGTGATAAAAGGAAATCTCTCTTCACTTTGTATTTATCACTCATTTGGTGAACTTGAAGAAAAAGAGGAGAAGATACTTATGTGACTATATTTTGGATTGCTACTTAGATTCAATTGACTGATCTATTCATGTTATAGCAACTATAAACTCATAGTTGCTACAACTGTATAACAACTATGAAACTATAATTATTATAATTATGTAGTCGCTCAACTGTAATAATTATGAAATCGTAGTTGTTATAATTATATAGCAGTTACGGGTTCGTAGTTACTATAACGTGCCCCGATATGCACTTTCTATTCAAAATTTAAGTGAAAAATATAAATGAGAGATAATAATGAGAACAATACAGTGGATAATAATTGAGCCATTTTTTAAGGTTATGAACCATTCTTTTGATAGAAAAAAAAAATCAAAGTGGGCATCTTTTAACTATTTGAGAAAATGCCCTTTAATTTTTACCCAAATTTATTTTAAAAAAAACCTATTAGTTTAAGCTAAAAAAAATTAAAACTTTAAAAATGAATGTGAGCTAATCTGTAAATTAATTTGCAAGATTAAAATTTAAAATTCATGCTAAATTCAGATAACAGCATTCCTTATTCACCACAATTTTGTCTATAAATCTAGTTCCCAAATCATAACACAAAATATTTCATACTATTTTTCCATAAAAACTAATTCCTAAGTTAGAATTTATATAAAATGGCAGTGTTTAAAGTTTTATTAAAGAATTAGATTACAAATTACTTTGTAATTTTGTTTTGAAGATCTCAAAATTCAAAGAGTATTTTGAGAAAAAGATTATAATTGGTTCCTATTTTGACTAAAAACTAACTTGCCCCAAGCATAAAACGATTTAGTCATCATAAAAAATAAAATAGAAGTAAATAACATATGATTTGAGTAAAGAATTGCCTTCATCATTACGTTTGTATAGCTCGACTTCTTCCTTGGCCTTTTTTCCTTCCATTCATATCAACCTTTGTCCAAATGAAATGATTCCCACCTACAATAAAAATTGATTATTTTTTATTTCTTAATTAGTGGAGCAAGTTGATCTTAAAGCCCCATAGTACGTACGAGCCATTAAATGATCTAAAGCAACACTTCACTATTTCCTTTTTTGAAAAAAAATAAATCAAATATTATTATTATTATTATTATTATTATTATTAAGTTAGTATTAATTATTCAGTTGACCGATTTAGTATTATGAAAATTTTTTATCAGTGGTTAGAATAAATCGGGAAGTGTTGATAGCGAACAGTCATCAATTTAAATTTAGTATTTTTAGATTAACTATCTATTAAAAAAAAATTATTCGATAATTCATTAAAACTGAAATTCCACACTGAGTACGAGAAGACTACCGTTGCATCATTGCCTAGGAATTACATGGTTTCAAAATTGATAGCACAGCAACTTGCCATGCTTTTTCTCATCATAATCAACAAATATCGTCTCATTTGCAATTAGTAAACTTATCGAAGAAACTTTATAATTTTAAGAGCGGTGAATAAACAATTTTAGCTATAATTTAATTACATGATACAAGACATTGACATTTTCTGAAGGGAAAAAATGATTTAATTTAAATACTTTGACCTACAGCGCTGTCTCAGTGAGTGCAGTATAAATTATTCTTATACAAACGAGAAACATGCACAGAAAGCCAGAGAACTAGTTCGATTCATTTCACCCAGTTGGAAGTATTCAGTGAATCACGACAAGAAGCATCAAAATCGATTAACAAAGTTCATGAATGTAATGTTTAACAAACCAATCAAATTGCCCAGCAAAAAGCTTTCATAGTAAATCAGACATCATCCATTCCTAACTGCGGCACATTACAAATTAATTTGTTTCAATGGAAATACAACTCTCAAACGTTGGCCACGGAGCAACGAGTCATTCACACTTTCAAATTTATTCTAATAATTTATTGAAAAAATTTCATTCAACATATTGTTCAATTTGAAAAAGCCAAATAGCTGAATTATAAAAAAAACAGAACCAATAAATTAATCATCACCGTGAACCATTTAAAAATTTTACATGCAGTAGAATGATAAAGATATGCTGGTGTCCAAGTAATTCTATTCATCATTCATCTAGAGGTGCGATCCTACTAAAGTTTCCACTGCCACAGGATAAATTCAAAAAGGTAATCATACGGATGATCTAACATCACAAATGATTCAAACACCGTAGGTATTTATTTTCGCTATGTTGGAATCAAATTTTCCTTACATGAGAAATATATTTGTTTCCATAGAACACCAGCTGGATATATCATAGAAATATATATGGAGGTCCAATCTGATAACCAGCGTTTTTAGGTCCACAATCTATTAAGAAAATCATCTCTACTATACTATACTATACTATACTGCAGCTGAATATCTATAATATACCGTAGTTAAATTTTAACTTTCAAATATCTAATTTTTTACTAGAGGGTCTGGCCAAGCTGTGGGGCGCTTCTAGTAGAATTACATATTTATACAGAAGTTGCGATGAATAATACTAATTAACAACAAAAGTTGGACTGGATCTTATTGATTAAGGTGAACTTTCTTTTTATGACAAATGATTTATATCGACACTTTGTTCTTTAGTTGCTTGGGTAGAGAGACAACTAATATTCTTAGCTTCAATGTTGCGTAAAAGAAAAAGAAATAAATAAAAAAGGGAAAAAAACAAATTTGCTCGACCTTAACTTTCAGCTAAATTAATCAAATCAGTTCCGACTGTGTTTTATAATTAAGCAAAAAATGGTTTTCTGTGTTGTGAACTAATTATGGATAGGAGATAATGAATCTTCTTGTTACAGAACTCAAGGATTGATTGCAAATAGTTAGAGTGGTAAAAGATGATTCACTCCTCTCTATCAATCTATTTCCAGGCCAACATGAAAAAAGTAAATCACGTATGACTATTAACCTTGGACAGATAAAAGTACACGGAGAAAAGTAGACATCTGGTTACTAGCTAGGATTTGACCACATGATTACAGATAGGCATAATTACCATCAAAGAGGTTTTTAGAAAACCACAAGAAGTTTCATTTTAAATAGCATTACAAACATTACAATAAACAGAGAGCTAACAGCAAAAGCATCCAGCTAACGCTTCGGAAATCAGATTTAAATGTTATTCTTCTTCATCTTCTCATTTTGAAGATAAAGAGTTGCACGATATTTGCTGATTTCCATTTCATCGACATTGCTCAAAAATAAGTGCAAGCGTTTTGGGAGAACTTTATAGGTTTGGTTTTGCTTGAATCCACAACCAGAGGACAAGAAATGTGCTTTTGGTGTTTCACCCTCACCAACTTTCCGATCACATATCCGCGTGATATGATGTCAAAGTCGAGCGTTAAGGGCACAGCTCCACCGGTGCTGGACAAAGTCATGCTGGCTCCAGCACCATACAAGGGGACCTTTTCACCGCGCAATACAACTGATACGGTTCTACGGCTCTTTCTACGCTGGTAATACTTCTGTAACTGCAATGAGGAAGAAAACATGGCAATTAGCTTATCCAAGAACTAGTGTTGTTCCATTTAAACATGGCAATTACTCACCTCTCCGGTAGCAACTGCGATTTCCGAAAACATTAAACGGATTGGGCCTGAAGTAACATGAATGCCAAACATAGCAGCAGTGTTGTACACACTCATCTTCACTGAGCAGTTGAGTGTTACCATTTTAGTCGGGACACCAGTTGCATCAGTACCCTCCCCAGCGTAAAAGTCATCCATCGATAAGCTCTGAGAAAAGGCAGTGTGTGTTACATAATTCAACTTCAGACAAAAATCTATCAAGCACACACAACATTTTGAAACTTATACAAAAGGACAGTCAAATATCTCTTAGATGGGATGACACAGTTAACCTCGTCGCAATATGCCTAACACCAACTAAACAATTTGCATCCCAGTAAGAAAGACAAAAATCCATGAGAAATAAGCTTTGATAATCTAAATCACCAATCAAATGGACAATCATCTCAAGGTTCTGTTGGTTTCATTGATGGTAGAATCTCCAACCGGATCTTAGAGCCACATGCATATTGAGTTTCTTAGGTGAGATTATCATGATGTCCTAAATTTAAGTAGAAGGAAAAGTTCATCACCTGAAGCTTAAAGCTTTTTACTCAGTAACCTCCAATGAATAGCACATGTACAATGTGATCCCAAATAAAGAAGATGGATTGAATTGTGAATGACAAATTGAAATGAACGACAATAAACTATATCTTATCGACCAAGTACATACCTTGACGATAACGTCTGGCTTATACGGCCGTGCTGCTCCCCAAATGATTAGAGAGAAGAGGGTAAACAGAAGGACGAAGCTTACAAACCCTAGAATGATCTGACAACGGCGCGACAACCCCTTGTCGTCGTCAAGGTCATCATAGGACCCTTCTTCCTGGATCACATTGCACTCAGGCCAACCTTTATCGTTCACTCTCTTCCTGTACCCCTTCCGGCCAGAGGAGGAACGTAACGGTCCGGAGAAACGGCTGGCGGACGAGGTCCGCGAGTGGCGCCCGAAGGAAGGGTGCGAGGGCGACTCCATTGGGCTGTTGAAGACAGGGGTCGCCTGCATGGTCGACGACTTGTCGCCATCGTGGGAATCCCGCGACGGGCTCTGTACGTAGTAGGCCTGCCTCTTTGGCGATCGAGGCGGCGACGATGGGGCTAAGCTGGTAACATCGGACTCCGACTTGGCGTGCAGCATCTCGATTGAAAAGAATTACGCCGGAAAATCTCAACCCAAATCGGAAACACCAAAGATTCAAACTTTTAACATGAATCGGCAAGCTGATCGAAGAAAACTAAAAGAAAATCATAAATTTCCGAACGAGAAGCCAGGAAAAGATAAGGAAACGTGGATTTCTGGCATCATTCCAGCAATCAATCTTTGGCGAACCTGCAAGCTCCGCCCCAGGATTCGAGCTTTGCTTGTGGGAGGCCTCCGGAGCCAAGAATTGAGAAAGGAAAGCTGCCGAGGTAGGAAATGGAGCGAGCATTCACTCCGCTGCTAAAGAGCTCCTCCGCCGACGAGTGGAGGTGAGAGGTCACCATCTACAGGATCTGCTGTTCTTCCAAAGATAAAAATGAGCGAATTCTAAATGTATTTATCACAACTACAACAATTCAAAGGTGACACGTCATCATATATCATGGATGCTGTGCCACTACGGATAGGTGACTCACGGAGTGCGCAATGGTTAAGAAAAGTCACAGCTAGCTGGAAATTTGGCATATGCAGTGTCGGCAGAATGATATTAATATCGATTAACTTTAACTTATTATGTTTATTTGCTAGCCAAATGCTCATTAGTGCCAAGGGAGTAATAATTATAATACCATGCAAAGTATCATCAGAAGATCATTTGACAATAATAGTGCCATTAAAGGATGCGAGTTAGATACAATCCAACCAAAATTCATTATCCAAGAGCTTCAAAAGTAGATTTACAGACATTTCACCATGAAAACAAAGTCTGATCCATCCATATCAGGTAGAAAACCAGGTAAACAAAATGAATCACTTTTGTCACAGACATTGCAAGGCTTTTTCCCTCCTTAATCTTAATTAAAAAGCAATCAGACTACTGAAGCCAAACTATGATGAAGAGCAATGACTTCAAATTGCAAATGTTACTTTTAAATATGAAAATGGTTTATCAAAATCTTCACTGACAGAACTTTCAGCTGGAATTCATTTTTCCAATAAGTTGTGTTCCAAGGAAAGAAAGAATGTTTCCTGAAGCTCAAGTGGCAAGAAAATCATGTCTGATGTATGAGACTCATGCATTCAGATGCCATATCGACAGGTGCCATCATAAAGGCATTGAGATACCTGCAAAAATTGAAATGCACTGACAACGTCAACATGTGAAATTCAAGAAACTTTAGTTTACAATATCTTCGACTTGTTAAAGTGATCGCATCACATAAACCATTTTCAGTGTGATCTTACAACAGAGTAAAATGACAATCATCTACATAGAAGTAAAGGACATGGTATTCAGGATCAGGTGGTGTTGTGTTGCAAGGCAAGCAAGATAATAGATTTGTTTAATACTTTTTATAGGCTTACTGAATCAAATTATCAGATAGATGCAACTTGCTCCACTGAAGGAGTCTTCCAAGATATCAACGAAACACTCAAGGACAAGACTTTTTTTCAGCATGAGCATTACAAACTACAAAGATGTAGCAAAAATTAAGAAAGACATTGTTTAATTTAAAGTATATCCTATGCAAGGACTCTACTATAACAGTAATTATAGAACCATAAGAAAGATATGCTTTGATACCAAAATTGTTTAAACTAGCAGATTTTTCTATAGGTTTATATTAAGTAACTACAGGTTTCACTGCAATTATCAATTCAACTAGTTGCTTGGCAGATTAAAAGATCAAATTAACATGCAGTAAGAGAAAACAATTCGCTGCTGGAGATACTATTGAATTCTAATTGATATACACTCATTCTAATAAGAAACAATTCGTAAACTCAGACCCTTATTTTCAATTTATCACTGTTATGCATTTGTCCAGCGCCATAAGAGATTGTTAGCTCTCTAATTGCATACAAAAATTGATACAAATTGTTAACTTTGACAAACCTTTCTATATGACATCTGCTAAAGTATCCAACAAATACATACATGCTATCACTACATTTTATAAAGTAGAAGATTAGTGAACAAGTTGTTTAAGTTATCAAGATGAAGAAGAAATGACTGAGAAACAATGTACCTTGTGGAACCAAACCCCATCGTTGGGACTCCGCAGCGAGAACCGATTGCAGACGAGCGGTGGCAATCGCGCTGTGGAGAGGGAGCATCGACATCAAGCAACTCGAACTTGCCGGTAACCTTCATAACCGGAAGAAATCGAATCAAAATATCAACTTGTTGGAAAACCTACGAGAAATCTCTACAACGACTCGAATACGAGCAAAAAACAGGTACCGTGGAATGCAGGAACTACGCTTCCTTAATGAAGAGAGTCGCGTAATGGACGGAGATGCCTCAAACTCAATGATCACGTTTTTCCTAGCCCTGATTACTGCCGAAATCGCTGAAGCCGAAACCCTAGAACGCAGCGTGGAAGACAAAGCCGCCATTTTGACAACACGCTGCCAAGCTGAGAAAAGAGTAATCGCGTAGTATTTTACCGAGTTACAATAAAGACCGTCGATTCGATATGAGGATGACTGTAATCGACGGACGAGATGTTAGATCGTATGCTTCACAATGTTTTATATCACAAAAGGTTCGAATCCTTTCTCCTTCCCATCTAGAATGTCCTCTCGTGCTGTGATTTAGCTTTCTTCTATGAAAAATAATAATAATTTTAATTAGCCTTATGTACTATCTCAGGATGACTAATCTAATTTAATAAAAATTTTCTATCAACTATTAGGATAAATCTAAAAATACACACGATTAACTGAGATTATCCAAGATAGTGAAGAGATGTCTGAGATGAACAGCCTCCGTCCTTCGACACATGAGGCCCGGGACGGAAAAAAAATGTCCAAAATAAATTTTTAATAATATATAATTCATCTAAATGATTTCGTCTGACATTTATATTTGTAAAATCATCTATAATATTATCAATTTTAAAATTTTTCAAAATATTTTTCTCAATACATAAAATTGTCAATACATTTAATTTTTCATGCGACATTGACGATCTCATATATGTTTTTAATAATTTAAATTTTAAAAAACTTTTTTCAGTCGATGCTACTGTAAGAGGCATAATCAACAAGATTTTATAAGTAATTACAATATTTGGATAACAATTTATACTTTGAACAAATTCAAGAATATCAATTGTAGACATTCTACATTTGGTAAAGTCATTTGTAATATTTTTTAATTCGATAAATAAATCATCTAACTTAACATCTGATAAGTTGTT
>JBBMJZ010387972.1:0-14989 GCA_037833815.1 Zingiber zerumbet | reverse complement strand
AGGCATGATATCTCCCCATATCAGACTCAACGTAGGCTTGATATCTCTTCATATGAGGCCCAATAATAAAAAAAAAAAGGAAAATAAAAGAAAAAGATATTTAAGTTTTACGTCTAAGGAGTTGTAAGAGATAACTAGTTCAGATTGTAACTCAACTTACATCTTTAGGAGGGAATAATTCAATGCCGGTGCTCATCAGGGAATTAACCGCCTCTAACTTCATTGATAGATGTTAAAATAAAACATAGAAAACTATTAGCTTCAAAGTTTCGAATTTAGTAGACTACGCATAGGAAGCTGGGCATTGCATACCTCAACCTGACAAATAGAACAAAACGAAAAAAAAAAAAAATGAAAAACGAAAGGCAAGCGTAAGAACAAAGGAATTCTCGTTTCTCTCATCATGAATTGACACTGACAGATAGAACAAAAATATTCAGAAATTAAGACTTGGAAGTTAGCTCCACTAACTATTTAAGCAGAATCGCTAGGATTACATGTTTATGAAACAAATAGAAGAAATGGCATGATAGAATAAAAAATTGTCCATCCATGTTGGTTAATATAGGGTAAATTTCTTAGGAAAGGTTATAAACATGTTCTGTCTCTTTCAGTCTAGGTAATAGACTGTCCATGTATGTCCACCTCAATAATGGATGTCGAAATTATAAATGCACAGTTAAATAGTCAAGTAATAAAAATATCGATTCATATATACTATTAGTTAAGCACTAGCTAAGTTTGGGAAATAATTTATATAGAAAGTCAAGTTTATACGTGGTCACAAGAATAAGAGAATTAGAAAGAGAGTTGAGAGAGCAAAGGAAAGGTTTGAGAGAGGGCTTAGAGCAAAGAAAATCAAGGGAAGACAAACAATTGAAGGGAGAAGTTGGATTGAGGGGACGATTCTAGGATTTCAATTTTATTATGATGTTAGTTGATATTATTCATCTCCTTACCTCCATATTTACACTCTTATAGAGATTCTAACCAAATTACCGGTATGAACCTGTGAAGGTTACACCAGAGTGTTTACCCCATTGAATTTTAATATTATTAAGTAAAGAGATAATATACAAAGTCCAATTAAAGGGATACCCCTGTCACATGAGAGTCTCCCGGTCATACAGTTTAGAACATCTCCCATACATGATGACCAATCATTCACACTCATTCAATCAAACATCTCATACATGTAATCATTCGCACCACACACACATTTAATCAAACAAAAACAAGGCATAAATATATTATAGAGTAGGAAAATAATCAAACACATGGTTTATACATCAATATCACATCATAGTTACTCTCTACTCCTAGAATCTGGAGAATCTACTCCATAGCAAAGGAAATACAACCAAGAGACAAAGAAAATAGCAATATACAACTCAATACACAAAATAGAGAAAAGAGAATATTTATTAATATGTTGCCGGCCATCTCAGATGAAAACCTTGCTCCGGAGGTGGACGGATAGTCTTGATGTAAGAAGATGGTTGCTCTAGGGTTTTCTTTAGAGGGTAAAACCCTCTCCTAAGGAAAGGGACGGAGCCCCTAGTCCTAGGATAATTAAGTAAGAGTTTGCTTAACCGTTTTATACCTCCCCACACTTTCTAGATCTACCCCTTTTGTTCGGCTCCGCTAAAATGACTTTTCGACCTTTAAATCTTTTCTCAGTTTGTACTTTAAATCAAAGTTTAGATCTTAAAATTATCTAATTTTTGATAAATGGCTTGACCCATGGCTCCAACCAAATAGAAAGTTATAGTCATGTTACTTTTACTCTGCAATACTGTCCTAAATTTGACATGGCCATATCATGAAACATTCTGGGTTGCCTTGAATTTTACATGGCCGTGCCTTTTAGCATTGCCTGGCCGTGTGGGAGGTTTTTGGTTCTGTTTTAACATCATTTTGGCTCCAATTTCGTCCGACGAACACGGTTGTGTCACGGGACACGGCCATATCATGATTCTTTCGGCACGACCATATCAAAAGGTACGGCCATGCCACAAAACAATTTGTGACCGACTTCATTTTCTCTTTTTTTTTAATGACACGGCCAACCAAAAGGCACGACCTTGCATGACTGCCTTCTCCAAAATTGACACGATCGGTACCTGTGAGGTATGACGCTGTCATGAAAGCTATTATGACCGCTTCAAAATTGGCACTACTGTCTTTGAGAAGCATGACCCTGCTATGAAACCTTCTGAGTGACAGAGTGAGAAGCACAGCCGTTTCAAAAGATGCAATGCCTTGGAATATTTTGCCCCTAGTACAATGAGGCAAACCCTGGTGAAGTAAGTACAGTCGTCACTCCTAGTGAAGTAAGCATAACCCTGGTAAGGTAAGGCGTGACCTTGGTGAAATAAAATGTTATCCTGATAAATTAAGGCACAACCCTAGCTTTAATTTGCTGAAGTCTCCAAACTTACTCCGATGTTCCATATACTTCATTTTTATTAGTTTTTTCTAAAATATATCATATCAATTAAAATATGAAAAGGACACTTAAAACATATCGAAATTAAATAGAAATAAAAGTACAAATATAAATTATGCTCATGAAATATATTAAATTATCTACTAACAGATATATAGGTATAGATTTTCAAAAGAATTAACTTGATCACGTGTTGCTCAATAATCGGAACACATGACGCGCATATCACAACTCATTTAGCTATGCGTGTGTATATATATATACTGGATGCATTCAAACCTTCATCTATGAATTTATATGCTTGTAGCGACATTGTGACATAAAATGCCAAAATATAATGACAATATTAAATTATAATTAATTATTTCATTACTTAATAAGATGACGCGGAGCTAGTAGTACGGTTTGAGTTAACGTACGTTGCCGGTTGCCAGATATGTTTAGCCGGTGAAGCTTCCAATTTATGTTCCACAATTAATTTCTTATTTTCTTTAAAAGATAACGATGAGAAATTCTTAAAACCATCAAATTCTCCCATCTCCGGCCACTTCTAATGTTTTTTCCTCTTTCTTCTAATCCTTTCGATTTTGAAACTAAGCCAGTCCAATTGCTCCATTTACACAAACAGTCCTGAATCGGCCCATTCATCCGGCCGTAAGTGGAAGGAAGTCAATGTTTGCACCGGCTAATCATTTATTTCCACAGAAGACACTTGTTTCCAATTAAACCCCCGTAAATGCAAGAAGAAGATAAGTTTCTGGATAAATCTCCAAATTCATAACCCATTTTCACAATGAAATGACGATTTTGATCTGATTTCCGTAAAGAAATTGCATCAACATGAAAAGAGAACGGCAATATAAAATTTTGTTCTCCGTTCTACTTTACAGAGAGTATCGAATGTTCAAAGTTCTGGCAGATATATATATATCATGAAAAGGGGGGAAAAAGCCAAGTCATGACAAATTCTGCCTTATTGACCCAGAAGGAAAGTATGAGAACGACAGTATCGCGTCGTCATCTCTCGATGAATCCGGTCATCTGCAGCACCAGGTTCCTCACACGGCAAAGCCGTCGCCCCTTCTCCCGCCTGACGGTCGACCCCGGTGTCATCAGCGACGTCGCCGCATCCCTCATCTCCACCATCACGTGCGGAGGATAATCGTCGTCGTCAAAGGCATGGCCGAGTTCGGAAGATCTCCGGCTCGGAGCGGGGATGTTGACAGGGCACGACGACACCATTATGCGCGGGCCCGGGGGTGGCGGGGTCCTCCGTGCCCTGGATGGTGGTGGAGACTCGTTGCGGTCGGCGGCGTCGCGGGTGGCAGTGTCCGGCCAGAGAACGTCAGCTTCGTTGAAGTCTTCTTCCATGGTTACGTTATGGATGGGAAAGCGGAGAGGGGGAGGGTTGACTGAATTTATGGTGGGCGAGGGAGGGAGGCAGTGACGTCATATGACGAAAATGGAATTTGGGGTTTGAGGAAGTTAATGATCTACTGTGGCAACTACGTTGGCGCACTTAGAAGGCAGTAAAACTCATTGCGGGGGTTTCAGTGATTGGATCTGAGCAAGTTTTGGTGATTGGCTCCTTAGAAGCTGCTATAAGGCTAAGAATTGCGAAACGGAGGCAACTTATTTATTGACGCATTTTTTAAGGAAGAAATTCAATAATTGCCGATTTCGAAAAGGGGAAAAACTTACCAAGGCATAGTGGTAAAGTTATAGTTTAAAAAAACAAAGTATAAAATGCTTCCTAAAAAATAAAATCTAAAGCAACCCAATCTCAAATAAATTTCCGGGTTTATCAAGAAGAAACTAATTGCCATTAAACCTAGCAAGATTTTTTCAAATCGGAAAGCATATACGAGAAAGAATTAGGGTTGAAGTTCAGTAATAAAATAAGAAGAGTCATTTAAAGCATTTGTTTCATAAATTTGTTATAGTTAGTATTTTTCAGCGGCCGATTCTGACAAACTTGGCCAGATGATGAAAATGTTCTACGCGCTCGTCGTGCTCGAAGAGATGCATGAATCCTAGAACAAAACTTCCATGCAACTCAAATATTGTATTAAGTTATAAACATGATGCAAAAGGACAACTGATACAAGTACTCCGCTGCCATGTATTCACATTAAACTATTACAAAAACAAGAAAGAGGCTGGATAAGGTTGCAAATTTGATATTTTACAAACTTCTCAAATTTGTAGGACAATGCAAGGACACAAAACATTTATTGAGGTGCTATAAAAACTGCACGCTACAGTGATACATTAACTACTAAAACTATGAAAAATAATATGACCGCAATAAGAGTTCGTGTATTTGTAGCAAAATAATTTATTTATGGAAAATAATTTTTATGATTTTTTAAAAATAAATTATTTTTTTATGCTATTTGAATAAACCATTAATCTCAAATGATGGAAAAGTGTGGCTGCATGAAAGAATGAATTTGCAATAATAAAATAATTACAAATGTGATAATGATTGCGGTCATGGTCGATGTGTCAATATTTGCATTATTAGTCACTTGGGGCTTATCTAATTCAGAAGATGGAAGTTATTTCAGCAGACCAACATGATAGTTGTAATGAAGAATATGCAATGATATCTCCAGTTCAATGTTATTGTCTACTCCACATCATTAGCTTCAGGCCACAGGCTCATCGTGAGCTCATGGCAATCACGCAAAGAAATTTCGCAGAGTAATGACAACTAAGTTCATAAAGCAAATCAACCACTAGCTTTCATCTTATAAAACATGAGCATAAATGTTTTTTTCAAGAATTTGACCAACAATTCTGAAAATGGTATCTCGAAGTAAGAAACCTGAGTGAATATGCTGTAAGAATCTTTAGTCTAAACCTTTTCAGACCACATAGAGCTCCATTTTCTCATATTTAACAGTAAATAAACATATCAAACACCATTTATACTTATCAAAAGCATCATTGACTGCGACAAGTAAATAAACATATCACTAACCTTCCTATTAACAGACTGACCTTTTTGAATCGAGCTATCATCACAGAGTTTCAAGTGTTAAAATTTCCATTAACATGTTAAAACAAGATCACTGCTACAAGTAGGTGATTTCGTTCACCTTCATGGGCCAGCTAAAGAACAAAGCATGGTATAGACATTAATAATTTAAAAAAAAAAATAGCTCGATGTATGAAATTCCCACCAATACGGGTCCCGAAAAAGGGTATATTGTACACAGTCTTACTATACTATGCAAGAGGCTGTTTCTAATACTCAAACCCAGGTTGCGCCAAGATGGCCCTTCAAAAAAGGCATACAGAGTATACAAGGATGCTTTTTATTTTTGAAAAGCTATGTGTTTAAGGAAAAAACAAAATATTGGCAGGAAAACATTTACACAAGAGTTGCAAGCATAAGAATTATATGTTGGTGAAATTTGGAATCCTCCCAAGAAATGACTTCACATATGAAGTTTGTGGAAATACATTATCCAATATTCCACTCCCTCACAGATCAGGTCAATACAACTATCAGTTCCTCCAAATGTTCAAATCACCAACCACTGTACCATATTATACAAGGTTAGATTCCAGTGTGGCTCATATTTTCACATGTGCACTAATTAGTAAATAATCATAACCAAGTTCATACACCTAAATTGTGAGAGGGGCCATATTCCAAGGGAGAATGGCAATCTTAATCATGGATGTTCCCTGGTTGTGGAGAACACATTCGTGATAATTAATTCACTAATATGATGTCATAAGATCCACTAGTCACTTGGTTATCCATTCAAACAGAAGGTTTGCAAGATCTATGAGAAGAAAAAGAGTAACCACAAAAGGCATTTTTGTGTGAAATAAGGTAGGTACATCTAGTACAAGAACAGACTACAATCCGCCCTATTTCCTGGTTCCATCTCACATAAATAACATGTCCCCTTCCACCTGTAGGGAGCTATTGAGCAATTTATTTTGCAGTGACTACCTAAATTCCGAGAATGGATCGTAAAAAACACAGGAACTTATCTATTATTGTTTGACAATTAATTAGGTATTTCATGGTTACAGCTTATCATCTAACAACAAGCCAAATAGATCATAGATTCCGTAAACATGGGAAAAAGAGAAAATTTACTTCGAGAGATTTACGCACAAACAGATCTTAATCATTTTAAGTAGCAGCCGATGCATATCATACAACTAGTTTTATGATGACAAGCAAAGCATGATTTCACCAGAGTCGAAGTCCAGACAAATAAAAATAAACCTGAAATATAGGAGAATCAAGCCATCGTGTTTGTAAATCATATAAAACCCTAGCAGCCAATTTCACGACATTGCCATTATTGTGATTGCAAAAGGGGAAAACGCACAACCGCTAAAGGACCTTGTCACAGGAACTTCCTCGGGGGCCTTCCCCAATCCTCGTCTTGCATGTGCTGCGATCAAAGCCAAAACAAGGAAGAGTGTTAGGGACGATGCGGATAATCGGAGGTTTCAAGTGAAGCAGATCAACAAGAAGAAACAAGGCCATATCTAAAGAGAAATATACGGGAATTGAGGGATCTAAATCTAGGTCATACAAATTCACGGACGATGCCCTTGTAAAGGAGGATAGGGACGGCGATGCCGAAGATGCCGGCGATGGCGACGGTGCGGCGCGTCCAGCGAAAATTGAGCTCGAGGTTCTCCCTGGCCGTTCTCCAGTCTTCAATGAACTTGTTCTTGTTCACCTCCATGCCGCTCCCCATTTCAACTCGTCTCCGATCTCTCTCCCTCCTCTCCCCGATTCGCCTCTCTTTCGCTTCTGCCGGCGCCCATCAGATGCGCGAGTGAAGCCATTGTTATATAATCCCACACCATTAAGCGAATCCGACCCGTTGATCGTGACAATTTAGTTTCAGCCCAATACTTGCATGAGTAGGCCATGGGCCTTTGGCCCAAGTAATATTTCTATAATTTGGATCCGCTATAAATTGACTTAGCCTCAGACCCTCAGAATATCTAGGGTTGCTAATCGGAGTCGAGAGAGAGGAAAAGAAGAAGACGCAATCCATGGCTTCGAAGCTCTCTCTCAAGGCCAAGGGGAAGGCCGCCAAGGGGACGGAGGAGCGATCGGCCGAGAAGTGTGTGAAGGAATGGAGCAACTGGGCGATGAAGAAGGCGAAGGTGATCGCCCACTATGGCTTCATCCCCCTCGTAATCGTCATCGGCATGAACTCCGAGCCCAAACCCCATATCTATCAGCTCCTCAGCCCGGTTTGATCACAGTCTCACAATGGGAATTTCTTAGCTGCTTGATTTAGGGGTTGATTCCTCGGCCGCGCTCCTGGGTCAGACGGTGCTAGTAATTCGTGTTCGCTATCTTTCCTGCGTAGGATTATTACTTCGAATATTATTAATTTTTCAACCATATTACACTTGCATCTGATCACTTGGATGTTGTCATGCATAATTGTTTGTGCTTATCCATCTGGAGATGTGGATCTAGTTTCCTTTGTTAATGTGATTGATATTCTTGAATAGTCAAGCCTCATTAACGGATCCAGAATATACTTTGTAGAATGGTTGATATTTATATCACTCAATTTTGATTGGCTTCCAAAAGGATCAAATGCTTGAACAAAGAGAATAAGTTTTTTTTTTTTGTTAAGATTATAAATCCATATAAAGGGTGCTTCTTTAGTCATTTTCCAGTTTGCATTATCTGAGCCACTTTTACACTCAAATTATAGTCATACTGATGATGCATTTGTTTAATTTCAAGAAAGGGGCTTTGTTACAAACCAGTTAATAATTATTAATATTTGACCATGCTTATGGTTAAAAATAGAGAACGACATTTCCAATCTACAACTGCACCACTGGTAAATTCATGGCATGCAATTTGGGAATTTGATCTTTGTTTGTCATTTGTACCATAATGATGTTTTTTTTGTAATGCTTGTGTTGAAATTGATCGTGCTGACAATTTGGGCTTGATGACTGCACAACTGAAAATTAGTGAATGCTAAACAAAAACAGATTGATCATGGAGATTATATATTATCCTCACGAAAAAAATTGTAAGCATGCTGATGAAAAAAAAAAAACTGTATTTGTAGTAACAATACTCTTATGCTCCTTAGTTTTTGCTAGTGTTTTTTCATAAACAGACACTCAAATATCATGTGTGTTGCTTGTGTTCTTTGCTATTTCTATTGTTTTATTTTTTTACTTCTCCCCCTACATCAAAATATTATGCCTACTTTTGCAAGACTCTGGATTCTTCCCTTCATTTTGGTTACTTTGATGTCAACTTTCTTCAAGGCCTATAAAGTAAGACTGATATTATGAATGCCTCTTAGTTAATTCTGTCTGATATTTGTTAGTGATTCAGTTTGTTCTGCGAAAGTAAAATTACCCTTCAATCAGTGGCTTATTTTAAGTCTTCACAGTTTCCTTGAAACTCCATTAAAGAATCAGATTAGCATAGGACAAATAAATTCGTAATATGCAGCTTGAGTAATTGTCTGAAATCATTTTAAAATGTAAAAATTATATCTGCTGTTTTCAATATCTGATCTTTCTGGATTAAATGTGGTCGGGGTTATTCTATTGTTCATACCTTTGAATGCTGACATGTGACTTATTGAAGCTTTCTTATCTTTCTTAATACTATATGAATGAGATGTGCTATCGTTGCAAAGTAGCGTCCTAAAGAGAAGCTTTAGTATAGGTTTGATACATCTTTAAATTAATAGGTATCTGTCTATGCCTTAAGCCAATAACTATTGCGTTGATTCTTGTGTGATCCCTCCAAAAGGGTCTTATTTGACCCTTTAGAATAAGCCACTTAGTTCCTCTGCTCTGTCTTATTCGGCTCCCCTCATGTATTCTCCGGTAGTGCTGTTGTCCACGCCCTTTTTGGTGGGATGATGGGTTTCCTCTGGATCCAGTCTGGATGGATGAGCCACGATTCTGGCCACTACCGGATGGTGTCCGATCCGTGCCTCAATTGCTTAGTGCAGATCATCACCGGAAACTGCCTCACCAGCATCAGCATTGCATGGTGGAAGCTGAATCACAACGCCCACCTAAGGAAAGATCTCACCTTTTGTGAAGGAGCTATGCAAGAACCACAAGCTGCCCTACTTCAGTGCCTCGTTCTCGGAGGCAAACAAGATGGCACTTCGAATTCTTAGAGCTGCCGCTTTGCGAGCTAGGGATTTTGCCAAGCCAGTTCAAAAGAATTTGGTATGGGAGGCAGTTAACACACATGGCTGAAGGATTGTATCAAACAATTGTATTGGTGTTTCTAATAAGGAGAGAGTGGATGGTGTTTTCGGCTGGATCATCTGTGTAGCAAGTTGCTCTCTCCCATTTTGCTTTGCCATCGTATTCAGTTCTAGCATTAAGGTTTTGTCATTGAAGTCCACTTCAAGTTTAAAATTATAGGAGATATTATTAGAATTCATTGTAATTATAAAATTATAGGGAGATATTATCAGATAGCATGTGCGAATGGTTTATAGGAAAAACACACTTTAGCGACAAAGGCCATTGCACCAGTTCTCTCCATTTGCAATTGATTAAAGTGGAGAGAACCAACGTTTAGTAAATCACATTACTTAAGTTAAATAACTGAACAAGACTCATATATTCAATCTACTCACGATAGTTTAGAAATTCTGTCGAACTATGTAATCAACAGTTTGGAGTATATTTATTTAGATCATGCAATAGAATTTCTGTTCTTATCTAGTGTTTTGGTGTACTTACTAACCATGGGAAACTTGTAACTTTGAGATCAGTGATTCACTTGTCCAAATTTTTTGGATTAGAAACAAGATCATGCAACTAATATCGATCGTGTCGCCGATTAAATACAACAAACTACCCAACAGGCAAAGGCATGTTCGACATGAAATTTTAATTACGGTGTAGCGAGGAAGCTACAAGCCCCTCTAGCTCATGGCACGATGGATCTGGGGATCACGATGTTCCCGATGTTGTTGTGCCATGGATCAGCCAAGTGGCTGGCTAAGTTCTCCAAAGGTCCAGTGCCCGGGTAGGCAGATTGCTGCACGCAAAATCCCACGAATGCCAACATCGCGAGCCGACCTGACAAGAGGGGAATAGATGATGTGTTTGTGTACAAATTCTTATCGAATTAAGGATCGAGGAGGAGATAGTGTTGTACCATTTTTGATCTCCTTGACCTTGTACTCTTCGAACTTGACAGGGTCCTTGGAGTAGCCCAAGGGGTCGAAGGCTCCGCCGGGGTACTTCTTCTTCTCCGTGTCCTTCTCGATGCTGCGCTGGTGCTCCACGAAGGCGATCGCGAGGAACTCGATGACGAGGATGGTCGGGAGCGTACCCCATGGCACCGGGTTGCCAAGGTAGGTGGCCTGGCCGCCGGGCACGGCTGCCCACTCCTGGGCCTTCACCCAGTTGCCCAGTCCCAACGCCTCCGGAATCAAGATCCCCGGCTGAATTAAGGCCCATAACTCAGATCAAAACCAATTGAGTTTAAAAAAAAAATGGTATTGAATTAGAATGGATGGATTGAGTTAATCACCACGGCGGCCATCGCCCACCGGCAGTGGTAGACCTCGGACTCCTTGTACCGTTCCAGGTTCTCCGGAACCTCTCCGAGGCGGAGCGGGTCGAAACCGAAGTCACTGGATTGGGGAAGAAAGCGAATCAGCTGGTGGTGATTGCACAAGCGAACTCGACGAGATGTTTGACGAGACGAGGGACTCACCCGGGGGCTGATCCGTCTAGGTAGGGCGGCCGAGGCTGGCCGGGCATCCAGTCGGCAGTCATGGAGAAGCGGCCGGCGGAGGCACCATGGGAGGCTGGGAGGGCGAGGGATCCGGCGGCAAACTTGGACTTGGAAGACGAGAGGAGGCTGGGGAAGAGCACGGCGCAGCTCCGCAGGGCAGTGGACGCCATTTCTCCTTGCTCTTGTGAATTGCTGTTGCCTTGCTGCAGCTTCTGCTTTTGGTGGCAAACGGAGAGGAGTTATAAAAATCACAGGGGGGCGAAGGAAGATAAGGATGCGAATCCTAAAACATGTTGCGATTGGTTGGTACCCGCTTGGGTGGATGCCACTGGATCATGCGCAATCTATGAGGTGGTGATTGTGGGGTAAGCGTACCGGAAGCCGACATTTTTTATTTTTTTCTTCCTTTTTCTTGGACCTCATTTATTTAGCAGAATAGTCACAGATATTAATTTCCAGTGCGTTTACACGCCTGAATATTTTTTTTATTTAGTGGATTGAAAGAATCAAAGATCTTTTATAACAAGATAAAAATATTAAATAAAAAAAATAAAACAATAAGATTATGAAAGTTATTTTAAGATAAGATAAATATAGGGCATAGAACAAAACTTGCTTCCCCTTTTATTATCTTTGTTTCAATCGTTCTCGTAAAATAGTGTTCTTAATTTTCTTTATCTACTAATATGGATTATCTAAAAGGTTTAATGATAAAAATCTAACCGAAAAAAATACACTGTGCATGTTTTTTAATCTATAATTAAAATATGTCGATGCTTTTTATGATAAAATTTAACTATATCCAAATGGTTGATCTTATGTTTTTTAATCTATAATTAAAATCTGTCGATGCCTTTTATGATAAAATTTAACTATATCTAAATGGTTGATCTTATGTTATCCATTAATATACCTTCAAGTGCATGTTTTTTGTATAAAAGTTAGGGTTTTAAATTTCAATTTAGGAACGAGCCAGGTGAAATCAAATTTTGTATTAGTGAAAAATTGTTTAGTAAGGTAACCAATCTAAGTCAGAATTGATAGTGTTAATTTTTCTCTATGAAATTATTCTTGGATGGATGATAAAAAAAATGAAATCCCTTGATTTAAAACTAAATTTAATTAAAATGTTCAAACTACTTTGTATTTTTTTTTTTTTTAAAAATACAGTTTAATTTTAGATTACTCTTTTTACATTTTTATGAACCAAATTTAAAGTTTTCTTTTAAAAACTTTTAAATTCTTTGCATTTTATGAGCTAAAAAGTATCAAGCAGAGGTGAATAAGTAAATATAGTAAATTAAACTAAGCCAACTTTTAAAATAAAAAACAATTAAAGGGCCATCTAAAGGCTAATGTTACCCACTATAAACAGTCAATTTTCAAAAAGTTTGTTTTTTAAAAAAAAAAGAAGATAAAAGTTTAAAAATTCAAAAATGTAGAGACTATAATGAAATATAAAGTCTGCATACTATTAATATATCACCAGTATAAGTTTCACAATAATTAAGATTTGATAGTGTGAGAAACACACATACTTTGCTAACAACAATTTTATTCATCAAGACGATCAAGTCCAGAAACAAGCGTTGAATGTTTCAGTGTCAACTAGGGATGAATACCATTAAGATGGAACATTTCCCTATCTTATAATTCTATGCATAAAACAACAAAAAAAGGAACAAGCCTACTTCCAATAGCATTTGGATCTACATCAGTCTGATATTCTCATTTCTACTCCCAGAACATCTTTCACCACCTCGTACGTCACAAATGCAATCGCAATAGACGGCACCACCTGGAAAAAAAAGGAACACTACCTTAGAACAAAGCTGGAGCATTTGGTTTCAAGATGACACTTTGTTTGTTGAGATAAACAGTCTCAGAAAGCTACTGGCATATAACATGGAAGCACAAACCTTCACGGAATTGGGAACAAGACCCTTGTATAATGCACCGAAGCCTTCATTGTGGACAGTCTTCCTGAAGGCATCGACCATTCCATTATACTCCAAGGGTGCTTTGCCCTTCCCATGACCTGTGACAACAGGGGCAGCATCCTTCCAACCCACCATTTGCATTCTTCGCCTGATTACATCAAGAGGGTAGGCGACAGTCTGGCCAACAGTTCCAGCAACTGCTCCGCACGCAAGCCGTGTGACGACACTCAACTCAGAATCTTTGACAATACCATATGGGTTGGTTTTGAGCAACCAGTCCTTCAGAGATTCATAGACAGCAAAGTTGAGACCCACGTACGGAACCTGCAAGTCAAAAATATATCATGAGATGTTAGAAAAAGAAAATTAAAAAACTTAGATATTGAAAAATAAGTTTTAGGTAACCTTTTTCATATAAAGAGGAACAAATTTGAAACCATGATGAATGGCCAGTGTTTATAAACATAGGTTATCACTGTATTAAAAAGGATGCAGATTTTTAACTGTTTTTGCTATCTTCTTGCACATGCGATTGGACTGGCCAGTTTAAATTAGGAATGAGTACAGGATTGTTCTTTTCCCACATTAGAACCAGGAGGGGAATTTCTTCAAACAGAGATCACTCAAATTTATAAAAAAAGAAGCGAAATGAGGACATTTAGTGAAAACTCAAGGAATAGGCTTTCGGATAACATTAGGAGAGGACAGCAACAGAGTAATTTAAGTTGTTCGCAATATTTAAATAAAAAATTAAATATCCAGAAGAAGCAAAGCATCTAATAGCCAGATTAAAGGAAAACAGGATCAAATTTTTTCCCTTCAAAATAATCAAACTATTGTAATGACTTGCTAAAGCCATGTCAATTGTGTCGCATGTATAGGTGGCATATATATGTATTTGTTATCACTAGTGCATAGTAAATAGAAACATACCACTCCAATGACTGACGGGAGCCAGCCTTTGTAAAGAGCTCGAAAACCTTCTTGCCTATACACAGATCCTAAAGCATGAAACATTCCTCGGTACTGGTAAGGGGATTTTTCAGTCTGCATAATTAACCAGCCAAGAGGATGAGCAATAATACCAATCAAACTCATTGCTGATTGCAAATCTTAATAAAGAGTTACTAGTTGAAGATAAAGAGCACCTGCACAGTGATTCTGCCACGAACCATGTCCATAGGATAAGTAGCAGACATTGCAATAATTCCAGCACAAGCACCCGCTCCAAGCCGCAAAACAGGTGTAAGCTGAGCATCTTCTGCAAGAATTGCAACATACTATAAGAAACATACCGATAATTCACTGTTTTATTATAACGAAGAATAATAATATTACAACAGAATAATAGAAAACTCAAATATTCTTTTTTCCATGGTTGTGAGAAGAGAATCTTTTATTTTTTATTTTGTTTCGTCCAGACATATCCACTCCAACTAGCGGTGTTTTAAAACCAGACTCAACCAGCCAAACCAATCAAATAATCTTGGAAACAAAGGCCAATTCGACCCAGTTGAACCAAAAAAACTGACATAGGTGTGGATGACGCAACGCTATACTGGTTCCAAAGCATCGCAAAGAAATGGGGGAAAAGTTTTGAAAGAGAATTGGTCCTGTTTTATATGTCAATGGATTTGTCCCACAAACAGAAAAATAGCATCAAAAGACAATGTCTAAGGGAAAAAAGCTACACAGTAAAGTTTGAATCTTTTGGATTTTTTGAGAGCAAGTTGAATGAATTAACTTCAGCTGAGAGGATAGTATACTCACAACAACAACAACAACAACCAAGCCTTTTCCCACTAGGTGGGGTCGGCTGCATGAATCCTTTTACGCCATTGAGCT
>JBBMJZ010387964.1:0-14989 GCA_037833815.1 Zingiber zerumbet | reverse complement strand
GTGAACGTGCTTAATATGTATTTCCGCTGCATATCATCAACACGAAGCAAAAAAGTAGAGCGCGACGAACCATTCACCCCCCCCCCCCCCCTCCTAATATATTTCGACCCTAACAGAAAGATGGGTTAAAAGTTTAAGTATTTTTAAAGACCTTAATTTTAGAGGGAGAGGTTATGCTAAGAGGAATTAATTTTGAAAATAATGTAATATTGCCTTTTTTTAATTACTGTATTTTTCATTAACTTTGAACCTTGTTACCATAATAAAAAATTGAGAGATTATTGGTGTAGAGAGCACTAGATGATCGAACCTAAATTTAATATTGGCAAAAATTCAAAGTTAAGGGTTGTTGTGATCTAACAGCTTACTTAAGTGTGCAGACAAGTCCTAGTTGAGTTTAGGCAAAGAAACCCTGGTCAAGGGATTGGGCATGAAGTTCTAGTCAAGGGATTGGTTATGAAGTCCTGGTCGAGTGGAATGGACAGAACACTTAGCAGATCAAGGACATTGGGTGGAGTCGTGGGGGTCACAGACACTAGGTGGAAGTCTAGGCGCGTCGAGGATCAAACATCTAGCGGAAGTCCTAGAGGTCAAGATTAGACGTTGAGTAAAAATCCAAGCAGGTGTTTGCAAAAAATAAACTCTCCTGAGAGAAGTAGGTGAGGATGCGTTCCCCGGAAGAGAGAACAGTAGGTGTCGGTTCGATCTAAGGTTTCCGGTCAGAAATCCGAAGTCAGAACCGGACAGTCCGGAGACTGTCAAAATGTTTATATTATCATGATTATTATGTGCTAACTTTGTTTTGCAGGGTATGTTGTGTTTCTGTGGACTAACATGTTTTGTAGGGTCAAAAAATAAAGTGTTGCCTCGGATGAACAGTACCCGAGGCGCTCTCATGGAGCTTGAGGTGCCTCAGGTGCAAAGTAGCTGAAGTTTGCGCGCAACAGAACTGGAGGCGCCTCAAAGGAGCTGGAGGTGCCTCGGACTGCTTGGAGGCGCCTTGGACTGGCATGGAGGCGCCTTTAAGTGGATCAGTGACGAAGAATTCAGCACTCATCCACGCGGCTGACTCGGCAGGTTTAAGGCGCCTTGGAAGGGCTTTGAGGCGCCTCCAGAAGGCTATATAAGGGGTCTCAAACAGCAGCCTTGCTACAACAATTCTGAAGTGATCCTCCTTCGTGTGCTGCTAACAAGACGACCCGAAAGTGCTGTTACAAGTCCCCGACGACCCGGAGCTTCAACTTCTTAAATTCTGTTGTCGGTATAATTTATTTTTAAGTGCTCTTAATTGTAATTTTGGATTGTACTGAATTTACGATATTATAGTTGTTGCCCACCGAAAGCGATCAACGATCACGGGCCTTGGAGTAGGAGTCGCTCAAGGCTCCGAACCAAGTAAATTCTTGGTCTGTCTGTGTTTGCTCTTATTTCTTTTATTATTTCCGCTGCGTTACTCATCGAGTTTTTCGAATCCGAAACGCGTGAAAGCCACAAGCGCTATTCACCCACCCCCCCCCCCCTCTAGCGCTTCTCGATTCGACAATGGATATTTGTCACTTAAGTACGTCGCATCAATTCTCATTGGTTTACGAAAGTATTTCTGAAAACTCTATCACATGTACCAAAGACCCAGAAACAACTTTGAAATTTTTTATCAACTCTTGTTTTTAAAGCAATATATGTTTCTAGGTCTCTATATTTTATCTCCAGTAAAAATCTAGTGAGGTCACCATAATCCTTTTTGAAATCACCTATTACATTTGTTAAAGCTTTTGACATGTGTATATCTTTCGATATGATATGTCTACTATAAATCATGCTCTCATATATCACTGAATCATTCTGGTTTATATTCATATGCAGACAAAAAATTACATTCAATCTAAGAAGCTATAAAAGAAGTTGTGCATGCGGGATAATCGGTCATTCCTAAACCAAGACCGTACTGGTGTTCATCTAAATATTTTATAACAATCAACTCTATTTCTGCCCTTGCAAGTATTGCTCATGTGCAATTTTCTTTATCACAAATTACTTTAATTACGGCTTTTCTCAAGTCCTTTACTTTGTAAATAAACTACTTGTTCATAATACTTAGTAAGTGCATCTTCAAAATATTTTTGGGTTGGGAATATTTACACAAGAATCGATAGTTTCTTAAAGTTACTACTACTGTCATTGAGTGGAGTTAAGAATATGAAAGTTAAAGAAAAATATATTACATCACTCTTTCAATTGAATGCATATTATATTATGAAACGTAAAAAAAAATCATTACATTACTATTTCAAATAAATTTTTTTAACTTATTAAAGATTAAATTTTTCATTACCTTACCAACAAGGAATTCTATCACTCCCATCTGATTCTTACCTTTGTAACGCAACAAGGGTTGAGTTCATTACATCGGCATTTTCAACTAATGGAAACACATCTTCAAGGTTACTATACTCATTGAAGATCAATCTATTGAATAGTTCATATCATTCACTATAAATTTATCAACAGAGACATCCCTTTCAATTTTTGCTAGCATTCTAATGTCGTAATATTATGGTTGAGTCCATGTATCTTCAAACATTTGTTCCAAACTCTAGCCTATGACATACTCAATACTAATAGCTTCTTCTTTCAAATTGTATTTATAATTCATACTCCCTCTAGTCCTCACCACAACACTAGCAGAATGGAAGATGACATCTTACTACCACTAGTATTTACGGTTGATGTATCATCGCCGAATCGGCTTTGTTTTTGTGAATCAATCGATTTTATCTTACGTGAGAGCACTTCATCAGAAAATGAATTCATGCATTGGTGCGACCGTAAATAACAATCACATCTATTAAATATGTGAATATTTCGATAACACACTTAGTCCATTGATGCAGCCGCAAATAACAATCACTTCTATTAAATATATATAAACATTTCTATAACACTAGCAAAATGAAGTCAATAGATCATCACATGCTCCTAAATTTATAGTTATACATTTCACAATTTAACATTTCACAAACAAACAACTTTTAGCCCGTAACCACACAATTTATTGATTCATTAATGGTATTGTTAATGAAACTTTGAAGACAAAAAGACAGATAATAAAGTCCAGATGCACATCATTAACAACATAAGATAATCGGCATTTTACTAAACCACGTGGGCAAGATTCCATATAATGCTAATCTATATACACATCATATTAATTCATTTACAGATTCGTAGAAAAAAACTTGTATGCTATTTACAAGATTGATCATAGCATAAAACTTCATTCATACTACGATTTCAACTATCATTGCTACTGTGATTTAATTTTACAATAACAAAAAAATTATTAGACATATTACGAAGGTGTCCATGGCTATAATATTTGTAAGGACAACTTGAGATATTACCATCGCCTATGCAATTTACAAAATATTTGGAATGCTAGTTGACAAAATTTAACGAGTACTTGAAATTTTTAAAGTTGGCATTACAGTTGCTTACACCCACTAGCCAACACCTCGGTTGAACCCTACTCTAATACAATAACATAGAACTGACGAAGTCACTACCTGGATCGATGTTTTATCAATTTCAACTTTGTGGTTAGGAAGGTGTGTGATTGGGAACAGCTGCCTCATGAAAGCCGTTGGAGACATAAACTGCACTGTTCACTGAAGAAGTTGCACCGAAACTTAGGTTTTCTCCCGTCACCTTTTTCGAGTACAATAAGTTGAAAAGTTTGCTAGATATAAAACTTCACCAGATCAACGTTCTCCGTAACAAGAAGCTACACCGCTCATCAAAAAATATTCAGCACTGACTCACCGTTTGTCAACTTCTCTCTGTTCGTCTTTTTCACGTAGTAGATCACTATTTTCTAGAATATAAGCTACATCATTCACCTGTTGTCGCCTTTTGTTCGAACAAAGGTCACTTTCTCCAAGAAGACACGAGCATAGTTTAGAGGAGTCTTTGCTTTGAACGATTGTCATGCCAATGGGAGAAAGAGTAAAATAAGAAATGAACTTAGCATTGCTATGCGATTTGATCAACCCCAAAACCACCTACACAATTTGGGTAAATCGCATGACCAACTACATGATTTGGGAAATTGCCCTTTTAAATTAGATATTTATATCTGACCTTAGATTCAAATAGATATTTTTCTATGATCAATAAATCAATCTGAAATCAAAATAGATCGTACCAAGACAGATTTCCACTGGATCAGATTTGATATCCAGCCCAATTAAAATAGTCATGAATCATTGACAAACCAAACAATAATGAAACAAGATAAATTCAAAACTTGTATTCTGCAGTAGGATAATAATATGCAGTTTGAACAATATCAACTATGACATGACAACTAAACAAGCGTCACGCAATTACCCATCGATAAGTTCCTTGGCTTCTGGATATTCGTAACTCATGATCAAAGAATCAATATAGGATGGTGTTGTAAAGAAAAGCATATGACCACTGAATATGACACGTTCATCAAGGGTGACCAATAAATTCAGTCCTGCCTTTGTACTTTGGGCGGGAGTCTTAGGTTCCATTAGAAAAAACTTGTTGGTCTCCAACACGAGCCATCAGGAAGAATCCACAAGGGAATCCGTTGCTAAATGAAATTGGCTCTCTTCAGGAAACGGATAATTCTGCAGTAATATGGCCATATTGATTCCAGGTAATCAATATATTTCTCAACAGCCACCACTTTAAGCTGTTCGTACTTCCACCTAAAATAAGCCCCGTATTTGAAGGTACTGATGTCAACAAAAGGCTTCACAAAAAGAGCCCATAGATATGTCCTAAGCTTTCCCTCAGCTATGTAATTGTAGACTAGTAGAAAATACATGGGCAGATTCATTATTAATTTACCAGCCTGGATGAAGAGGAAAATATACAATGAACATATCCTCTTAATCACTTTTACATACAGAGCAACTATAAGTGGCCCAGCTATCCATAATGGCGTAAGGTCCCTTGCTGCTTCAGCTCCATGGATAATTTTAATCGTCAGATAGAAAGGGATGCTGCCAGAAAAAAGGTAATTAATCAGCAAATGACACTTATATTTAAGTTGTTTGGGTAATTAACCGAGTGTCTAATTCTCGAGAGGATGAAACAAATATAACAAGAAGATTTTTCTCCACCTTCAGAAAACTATACAACTAACAAAAACAACAATAAACTGTCGTATTGATACAGAGTATAGAAGACGGACGCAGGTTATGCCTCTTTACCTACAGTTGAACAAAAAAACTATTTTTTTCAAAAAAAAACACTTTATAAACGAGAATTTTTTTTAAAAAAAATCAAGAAAATAGTAGTGTTTTTTTTATGCAGAAATCTTTGTCATTTGAAAAACAATGGAAACAATGTACAATGAGGAGGCGGGTATTAAGACCAAAAGGAAACCCATACAGGCCAAATTCTTGGTTTTGCAGTGTGGCTGCTTCTGTTTTAATTCCGTTTAACTATGCATACCAAAAGGAATTAAACTGAACAAATATTAGAATATGTTAAGATGTAGCATACAATAGCCGTACACATAAATAGTTAGAAGAATATGTATGTCTAATTTAATCCAAAAAGGTATTAAACTATTAAAGAACCAGAAAATAAAGTATGAGAATTTATTATTATTTCCTTATCTATTTGAATCAATCCTACTAACATTTGATTCAATTTAGATCCCCGAAGGTTAAGGTTGAATTTATTTTAGTCCATAAAATTAAAAACCAAGAAGTACACCAGTTTGAACATTTGCTTACCAAGCCAACTCATGCTCAACTCTGATGAAATTTATACCAGCAAGGTCAAGCTAAAGTTCAGCTTTAAAATCTCAAGCCATGTCACAGTTGGAATTTATGAGCAGAATGATAATTGGGATACTCAGTTAATTCAATTATTAATAGCATTACTAACTTTACTTAATATAAGTTGTAGTGTTTAATTAATTTGTTTATTGTTATTAACTATTTACTTAATTATTAATTAGATTGCTAATGCATATCTAATTTGCTGTTTTTTTATGTATTTTAGAATTAAAAAAGTTAATAACCATTGTGATTTAACTTTCTTCTCATCATCACATACATCATTTCCTCCATCACATCCTCTGAACATCTACTTTCATCTTTACCATCTATATTTTTGTTCCACCATCATCATTATTTCTCTATTTCCATCCATTACTAAGTTCTAATTAGATTCTCATGCCCGTCTCATCATTTTGTGCATTGTCAACTTGGCTATAGTCGTGCAGCACCAACCTCACCATCTAAAAAAAAAAATGTTATTGAGAGAAAAGGAGAAAAAAGGAAAAAAAAAAAAAATAGAGCCCGACAGAGTGAAAAAAAAAAGTGGAAGATTAAAAAAAGAGAGGGAGAAAAGTGAGAAAAAAAAAGAGATGTAAAAAAAAGAGAAAAAGAGAGACAAAGAAATAAATTTTGTGAAAAAAATAGGAAAAAAAATACTATTGTCAGAAAAGAGAGAAAAATAGCATAGTAAATTTTTTATTCTTATTGCATTGCCACGAGCGCTTATGGCAATACTGTGAAGATCTTGTTGTCTCCATCTTATTGCTTTCAGTCACAGGCTCCCTCTAAGGCATCAACATTGCTAGCACATCACAACGACAACACCCATCGGGCATCGACTACCTCAATTGTAAACAACACATTGACAAAAGGAGAGTGTTGTTGTATTTCCAAACCTTCGAGGCAAACTAAAACAACCAAAGACGATCAAAGAGAAGCTCCATTAATGTAAACTTGTTTCAATTGTATTCAATTTTAATAGTATCATTGTCTTTTGTTTTGTGTTGCTTGTAAGAACAAAAATTGTACCAGGTTTCTCAGTCTTCGAAAGATCTCCAACAAGGAGAAAGATAGCGGTGCTATCGCTAGAATAGTAGGACGTGGAATAGAAACCGAGGGTTCCAAACAACATAAAAAATAATTTGTTGTGTGCTTGTGTTTTGTTTTTCTTTCCGTTACATACTTATCTATTCTAGACAAGCAAACATAATCAAACGATCAAAGTAAATCGCTATAAGTTTTTGATATAATCGTTCAAAAATTTCATTCTCTACCACTACTTTCTTAGCTTTTTTCTTGATTATTGCATATTTTTATAAGTTTTCCTATTCGTTTTTTCTTCACTTTCTTTTGTACTTTCTCATTCAACCACCAAGATTCTTTATTTATTGGTGCATATCCCTTTAACTCACTTAGTATACTCTTAACTACTATTTTCAACTTTGATATCATCTTATCTCATGCCGTATTAAAGTCCATATATTTCATCTAATACTTGTACTCTTACCTTCTTAAATATATTTGCTTCCCATCCGTTAACTTCCACTACTTAATTCTAGAAATCGTATATATTTTTTTTCTATTGAGACTATGTTTGAGATGTATATACAACACTACTAACTTATGTTGAGTAGTTAAGCTTTCTTCAAGGATGGCTTGCAATCTTTACAAATCTTTCTATCTGCAATTTATTATTCCCACTTTTGAACGTAACTAAGTGTTCTCTTTTTTTAAAAAAAAACGTATTAGCTAATATAAAGTCATATGTTATCGCAAAATCTAATATAATTTTTCCTTCCTCATTTCTCGTTTCAAATTCATATCCCTCATGTACCCTCTCATATTGCTCATTTTTCACTCCAGCATGCTCATTTAGATCGCCCCTATTAAAATTATTTCGTTTAGCGGAATGTTTTGTAATATTTCATCTAAGTCGTCCCAAAACTTTGATTTGGTAACTTCATCTAATCCTACTTGTGATGCATATACGCTAATTATGTTCATAGTTTCTTTCGTCACTATTATCTTAAAGGCTATAATTCTATCACCTTTTTAACTACTCCTGCAGCTTCATCTTTTAACAAATTCTCTATCATCAACAACAATACCCACTCCATTTCTTTTTTTTTCTTTCTTGTGTACTATAACTTAAAACCTGAATTCTCTATCATCTTTGCCTTCTCACCTACCCATTTTATCTCTTGTACACACGAAATACTAAGTCTTCCCCTAATCATCGTATCTACTACCTTCATTGATTTACCAATGAAAGTTCCAATGATCCATGTTCCAAATCTTAGATTATTAATTTTTCTATCATATTTATTCTTATCCAACCTATAGTATGAGAACTCTTACCTATTTAACATTACATCCAAGTTCTCATAGAGATATAGCGATCAGGTCGATACGTTACGGTCGGACCTACAATGCGAACTCTTGCATATTTAGGACTACACCCGAGTTCTAGAGATATAGCGGTCCTTGCCGAGACGTTACAGTTGGACCTTGCAATGCGCTTCTTCGGGGAACAACCTAATCTTAAAATAATAGTTTAATGAATCCATTCATTGAATATTTGCCATAATTTTAATGTTAGCTGACAACCTAACTCAACATTCTTTTATCTGATGGAGGTATTTATAGTCTCAAAGGATAACAAAGAAAGACTCCTCAAGAAAAGCAATGGACCAATGAGCAAATCCGAAAATATAAAATAAATGACAAGGTAATTAAAATTTTGACTAATTTGATTCCTAATGATGTTTTGTGCAAGATAGGTGTGTATTTGGTTGCCAAGGGAGTATGAACAAAGCTAATAAAGCTCCATGAAAATCCATCGTCGGCACAAGATGAGAATGAGCCTAAAGATAAAGGCTCATCGACACGAGAGGACTCAGATGTTAAGAGACGCTCAACATTTGAGAGGGAAGAAGAAGAAACATTCACCTCAAGGATTGAGAGGGAATATAAGTCATTGACACGGGAACACAAGGAACTCTCAATATCTGGAGCCGATGAGGAAAATTATGTCACCTCTACAGATTTAGAGTCCAACGCCAAGATGGTATAACAATTTCAATCAATTCAAATAAAAATCTTACCATTTGCTTTGAATGTAGGGAGAAGAGATACTATAAGAGCAAATATCCAAAATTGACAAAGAAGAAGACTCGTGTAGCACCTAAAAAAGATAAGGATAAGTCTAAAGAAAACTGATGCAATCAACAAGGACATTACCAAAATAAATATCCAAGAGGGAGGCATCTAAATAATGGCAAGGTATGAAGCTCAAACTTAGGGGGGCTCCTAAGGAAAACATTGAGGTATTATTTCATAATAAAATTCATTCACGTCATGATAACAAAAGATGCTAGAACAAAGTTATATGATTTAATGCTTATTATCATGAAAATAGGAACTATGATAAATCTAAGAAAAATTTGAGATCAAATCATGCTAAAACTCTAAGGATAGAAAGGTAGAGAAGAATCTAGATAATAACATGAGAGGAGTATACATATGCCTAGAAAAAAACAAAAGCAAGGTGGATATGAAAAATCAAGAATTATAACTTTAGAGAAGGAAAATCAAATTTTGAAGGTCTAGACTTAATCATTTAGAGAAAACCCTTAGAAAAATGACTAATGAAGTTAAGGGATCTAAAAAAAAATCTAGGTTTAGGTAGACAAGTACCATATAGGGTTCCATATAATTATAGAACAACCATAAGTGACTAATTTATAGGGTTCCATATAATTATAGAATAAACCATAAGTCTAGGAGTAAGTCAAGGTTGCAAGAGAGATCATTCCTAGTGTATAACTAAGGCTTCTAAGAAGTTTAGAAAAGTCATTAAAAAGGTATCTAGGGAGGTTATCCCTAGTGACTACTTAGTACACCCAAGCAGCTCTAATAGATATTGGATTTATAAGAATGTGATATTTTTACACTAAATGGGTTTAAGATGTGTCAACCAAAATTGAAAGGATAGTTAGCCCAACCATGGTAAAGTTGACACTCTACAGCTTTTTTCAAGGTATAGCGACATCTTGAGAATGAAGCTTCAAATCTTATCTTGGAAGACTTAGAGTGTGTCGATAAAGAATTAAGTTTTTAAGTCGATCAAAATTGGCACAGTAAGTTAGAATCCAATCGTTCAAGGAAGTTTATCCGCTTATGTCAAATTTTGTGTTTGACATAATATTAAATAATGACACTTAGATTGGATATCAAGATATTTTTACAATTATGCTATCTATGCTTGACATGTTTGTGTGTTGACACATACTATGGCATCATGTCATACACGATTGTATATTAAATCTTGCCATGATATTGGTTATTTTACTTGATACATGGATTTGGTAATGTCATGCCATGACATGCATGCATCATTCAAGTATGTCAAATTTCTTTTGCAAGTTTTGCATTTGATATGTCATGTTCATTTATATGCATTGATTTATTTTTTTGCAATTAAGGATAAATGACAAAGGGGAGCGTTAGTGCAATAGTAAAGTTGATGTCTTGTGACCTAAAGGTCACGGATTCAAGTCCCGAAAATAGTCTCTTACAAAACAAGATAAATCTACATACAATAGATCCTTCTCCAGACTGTCATTTTTAAGGATAAATGACATTATTTGAAATCTTATGTAGGACGCTCAAGTTAAGAATGTCTAGATAGATATACATGATTCTTTAGTTTAGGAAAGTACTTTACATCTCACAAAAATCATAATATGACTTATGTGTGTATTCAGACACATTAAACACAAATGAAATGTTAGGATAATAAGCTAAGTTCAAGATGCTAACATGGTGCATCTAGATGAGCTAAGTTTCATCAAATCATATGAATTTGATGAATTTAGCCTATAGATCATGATTAAAAATTAATTTTGAAAAAAAAAATTAAAATCATTTTAAAAAACCTTGATGAACTCCATTTGTTGATAGAAATCCTCATTGATTAGGTTGTTACAAAGTTAGAATGAAATATTGAAAGTTTCAATAGTTTCCAACTTTGTCCTTCTTTGAAAAATAGTATTTTTATGAAAAAACAAACTATTTTTCATTGATAGTATTTGACATGAATAATGTCTATGAATTTTCATGATTTTTCAAAAATTATAGAATTACTTTTACATTTTTTAATTTCGTTGAACGGTCGATTGTTGATGTTATCAATCGACTGTTGATCAAGTTGTTTCAATTATCTAAGCTTACTCCTAGATATTTTAGTTATCTCTACCCTCTGATATGCTAGGGCAAGTATTCAAAGAGAATTTTCTTGATGAAAATGCGAAGGGGATGTTAAAAAGGGGGGAGAACAAGACTTGAAGGGAGGTTAAGATTGAAGATAGAATTTTAAATTTCCTAAAGGTTTAAAAATCCAAAATATTATTGGTGCAATAATTAAAGAGAAGCATATTTCAAGAGGGAAGTCCATCTTAAAGGCATGAGAAATAATTTAAGAAGAAATGCATTTCTTTAAGGGGAGAGGGACATCTCATATTAAGAAATGAAGTTAAGATGAGATGTACTTTTGGCTAAAATGGAAAACAGAAAACCTCCATTAAGACGTTGGCATAAGTTAGGAATAAAGAAGAGAATAGATTTTGTAGAATCTTTTTGATATAGGTTAAAGAGAGAAATGATTCATTTATATTTTGGCGTAAGAAGTAGAATGTTGTGCAAATGAGATAATCTAACTTAAACATATTGTCAAATATAAAAAAAAGAAGAGAGTATTGATGGAATCAATCTATAGTCAGGGTTGACCAAGCTCTTGATCAAACTCAAGTTAGCTCGAGTTGAGTTTCAATGTTTGTAAATGTATTTGTTAACGAGGGTGAGGCGTCAAGTAGGAGAGTTTGTTGGAGAAGGAGATCGTAAATGCAATTGACCTTGGGTCAGATTGACCAAGATTGATATGGATATGAATGTTTAAGCGAAAAGTCAAGTAGATTAAGGTTGACCAGATACTTGAAAAAAAAATCCAAATGGTCACGGTTGATCAAACACTAGAGAATTGGAAGTCTAACAAAGACTTAGTAAGATAGAAGTCCAAGTAGGTCATAGATGACTAGACACTTGGCGATTGGAAGTCTAACAAAGAGTTGGTATGAGAGGTGAAGTCTAAGTGGGTCATGGAGGACCGGATACTTGGCCGAAGTAAAGTCTAAGTGGGTAAAAGAACACCAAACACTTAGACGGGAAGTCCTAACAAGTCAAAGAAGCCCGAATGAAATGTTAAGTACAAGAAAGGAAATCCAAACGGAGAACTGAATGTTTGATAGTGATGAAATTCAAATAGGTCAAGGTTGATCGGATGCTAGGCAATGGTGAAGTTCCATCATGTTAAAGTTGACCAAATGTTAGACAATGGAAAGTCCCAACAAGTCAAAGTTGATTGGATGGTAGGCAAGGAAAGTCATGGTAAGTTGAGGTCAATCGATCAATATGTTTGTTTACGAGAGCAAGACGTCAAGTAGAAGAGTTTGTTGGAAGAGGAGATTGTAAATGCAATCAACCTCGGGTCAGCTTGACTATGATTGATTTGGATGTGAATGGTCGAGTGAAAAGTCAAGTAGATTAAAATTGACCAAGAAAGTGGAGAAATCCAAATGGTCACGGTGGATCGGACACTTGATAGTTGGAAGTCTAATAGAGAGTTAGCAAATAGTTGACTGACACTTGGCGATTGAAAATCTAACCAGGAGTTGGCATGAGAGGTGAAGTTTAAGTGGATCATGGAACCAGATACTTGGCATGAGACGTGAAATCAAGTGGGTAATATAAGACCAAACATTTAACAACGAGGGAAGCCCTAACAAATCATAAAAGACCGAATAGAATGTTAAGTATGAGAAAGGAAGTCCAAACGGGTAAAGAATTTGATAGTGATGAAGTTCAGGTAGGTCAAGGTTGCCCATATGTTAGGCAATTGTGAAGTCCTGATAGGTCAAAGTTACAAGATTGGAGAAGCACTACATGGGATAAATAGTGCACGTCGCTTACTCATTTAAAACTTATTTTCTTTTTAAAAGTTGGCCAGCAGAAATAAACACAAAGAAAACGACTTGTTTATTTTTACTTGGTTAACCGCCTTCAGCTGCTAGTCTAAGGCTCACAATCGTTGATCGTTTTTGTTAGGTAATCCATCAGTAATCTTTTTCTCAAAGGAGAGAGACTCGTCTTTTACAAAGATGAAGAACGGTAACAAGCTTACCATTCCTAGAAAATGAAAGCACGAAGATGAAACGAAATAACAAATATACCGACATATAAAAGATTTTGAAGAGTTGCTTCGATGTCGAAGTAGCACGGTGGCATTGCGTCGGAGTTTTGAAGCAAGGCGAGAGCAAGAGGTCGTAAACAAGTGATTATCAAAGCCTTTGGTCGAGCCTTCTTTTATAGGCTCGGATCAATCTACCGATCAGGCCTATTAATAATATACTGATCACCTCGAAAACCGAATCCAAATATGGTTGATCAGTCTACAGATCTATAAGGTCAGCCTACCAATCCGGCCTTTGACCAATTTCCTTCCGCCACATCAGCTCCTCAATGTTAATCTTCTTCATCACCGCAATTCTTATCCTTGATCGCACCTTGTGACACATCAGCTTGTCAAACCTTATCTGCGTGCCACGTTAGCCAAGTGGTCCTTATCCTGTGTCACGTCAGCCACTTATCATGTCCACGTCAGATGTCACATCAGCATACAGGACAACTAACACCAGAATTCGATCGACCGAGCCTAGCCATTTGGTCTACCAAATCATTTGATCTACCGATCGGGTTAATTAATCTATCGACCCCTGCAAAATAAAGTTAGCATAGAAATATGACAATTTAAAGTATAATATAGTCTCGACTTCGGAATTTGAGTAAACCCCTTTAGTCGAACTATCGCTTAAGGTTATCCCCATAACGAGAACTCATTCTTACCCGTTCTTTTTTTAAAGAACCACTCCACTCCATAAACTTACCTCAACTTACCATTGGCCAAACATTCGATCCAACAAACTTGTTTGGGCTTCCTCTACTCAACATTCGATCACTTAACCTGCCAAAACTTTTTTCTCACTTGATGTTCAATCCTCGTTGACCCATTAAGTCAATCTGTTAGATGTACAGTCCACTGACCCATCTAGACTTCCACTGCCTAGTGTCCTTGATATGCCTAGACTTCCTTGCCTAGTATCCGGTCCAGCTGATCTACTAGGACTTGTACTTGCCTAGTATTCAATCAGCTTGACCTACTTCAACTTTCCTAGTTGAGTTAGATGCACACTTGATTAAATCGTTAAATCACAATAAAACTTAACATTGAACTTTTGTCAACATCAAAACTTCGATTATATGGTGTTCCCTATACCAACAAAAGTTGGTTAAATGTTAGGCAACAGAAAGTCTCAACAAGTCAAAGTTGATTAGATAGTAGGAAAAGGAACTCCTAGTAAGCTGAGATCAACCAAATACTAGACAATGAAAGAATTTAGCCTTGACAAGATTCAAACGGATATATCAGTCAACTGTACGTAGCAATCGATAAATGGGCCGCTAAATCCCAGTTTGGGGTTTGAGAGGGTTTGTGAGCAATCGACTAATGACACTATTAGAGCAAATAGATTGTCAGAAACTCAGCTGATCAACTTGACTGAACATGATAATTTGAACTTGGTGGCGACACTTGACTATTTTGGCATCAAACGATGGATGGTAATGAATCGTCGATCGACTACGAAATCGGTAGAGTCGTAGCTTCCGATCCGACTTACCTCCTGGGGCTGCAGAACGCTGAGCAGGTGGAATTCCGCCTTTCCGTTGGCTACGAAATCGATTTGCTCCTTCTTCATCCACTGATACTCTTCTTTGTCTTTTGGAACAATAAAACCAAATTTCATCGCTAGAAGAATATCGAAATTCGTCTTAAAAAATACCTTCATTCGTCGTCTCCACGTAGCAAAGTCTCTGTCGAACTTCGGGGGATGAATACTTGTTCCGGCCATCGTCTTGATCTTTGTGCTTCAATCGGCGGTCAGTCCTTCTAAGGCAGTATGGCTCTGATACCACTTGTTGGTGCAGCGGGGCCGACAAGAGGGGAGGGGTGAATTGCCTGTAAAATAAGAATACCCTCCTCAAGACTTTCAACT
>JBBMJZ010387957.1:0-14989 GCA_037833815.1 Zingiber zerumbet | reverse complement strand
ATAGGAGATAGAGCTCAATGGCGTAAAAGGATTCATGCAGCCGACCCCACCTAGTGGGAAAAGGCTTGGTTGTTGTTATTAAAATTTTCACATAGTAGCTGCACACTACTCTTTATGCTAATCTAAGATCTTCCTTTAGACACTGTCTACAATAATTGTGTCATGCATTCTCCCATAGCTATGACTTGGCCTTGGTTGTTGATAGTGCAATCCAATGGTATTTGTGACTACTTTAACTTACTAGGGAGGATCTAAGGAGTTGACACCTTCCGCTAGTTTTTTTCCTATCCAATTTGCAACTCACATAGTCCAATGGTATTAACAGGTATATGTATACAAAAATGAACCCAACCTAGAAAGGGGTTTAGTGAATAAATGAGGATATTTAACTTGGATTCAATATAATTTGGTGTCATGTCATATAATGGTGCTTGATTTTAATATGCTTTGCCCTAGAATGATGAATACAATATGCATACAATTTTTTGTTAGGTATTAAAATTTTCACATAGTAGTTGCACACTACTCTTTATGCTAATCTAAGATCTTCCTTTATACACCATCTACAATAATTGTGTCATGCATTTTCCCATAGCTATGACTTGGCCTTGGTGGTTATAGTGCAATCCAATGGTATTTGTGACTACTTTAACTTACTAGGGAGGATCCAAGGAGTTGACACCTTCCACTAATGTTTTTCCTATCCAACTTGCAACTCACATAGTCGAAGTTGAAGTAACCTATAAGGTCAAATGAATCACTCCTTGAATATTAATGACTGGGATTAAGAGTGCCCTTGAGATACCTTAAGGCTCTCTTAATTACCACAAGTTTGGACTCTTTAGGAACCGATTGAAACATAATGCAAAATCCTACCATCAAAATAAAGTTCGGTTAAATATAATATCCTTACAATTAAACTTCTAATTTTTCTATTTTAAAATACACACTTTTACCATTCAGATCATTGTCCAATTTTTATTTTTGTTTCTATAGGCGTTGACAGCCTTTTACATTTTTCATTTCAAATCATTTGATGAACTCCTTTGCATTCATGGTTTGATGAACATAGATCTCATGATGCTTTCTTTGCCTTATTTGAAGTCCCAATAATACATTTAATTTTTGCTTATCATGAAATCACTCTCCATGAGAGTGGTAGACATATTCAAAAATTCTTTATTAGTTGAACAAAAATGATATCATCTACATAAACTTGTGCAATAAAAATACCATATTTTTTTTGTATTTAATAAATAATTTTATTTTTGTCTTAAATAACTAATGTAAGGTGAACTGCACCTAGTTTAAAATATTTTGAGATAACAAAACTTAAAGAATTTATATACCAAGCTTGAGGGACTTAGTTTCAAACCAAATAATATCTTTTTAGTCTAAAACATGATTTAGATTTTGCAAATCTTCAAAAGTGGGCAATTGTTTCACAATTTTTTTAAAAATAAATCCATTAAAAAAATGCAGAATTTATATCCATTTGAAAGAGTGTAAGACCTTTAAGGTTGCAAAAGTCAAAAGCATATAAATTGATTCGAGTTGTGTTACTGGAGCATGAGTCTCATCATAATCTACTTGCTTGAAATGTTGGGCCACTACTCTAGCCTTATTTCAAATCACACGTCCATTTCATCATAAAGTTTATTCATAAAAATCAGACAAATTCCAATGGTTGAACAATTAATAAGGTCTTAAGGCTAATTCATCTTGTATCTTGATCTAGATCAAGCAATGCTTCGGCTATGTTTTTTAGCTCAATTTGAGAGATGAATGCTACATTGCTATCTACACGTCTAAAACAAGATCTCATCCTTACCCTTGGGAGCTATCTCCTATTAACTTTTCAAGGGGATATTTGGGTTCTTCTTGTAGACTTTTAAGAGTGGTTGAATTATTTCTTCTAATCATCTTCCTGGTCTCATCCTTCTTGGTTTATTCTCTTTCTCTCCTTTGTTGATTTTTCCTATGCATATGTATGTTTGTTTCTTTTTGATTAATGTTCATCGTAAACATCCTTTTAGCTACCACCTCTTAATATCTACAACTACCTCTGAAAATCTGGGATATACTTGAGTAGACTTGTTAAATGTAACATTAGGTGACGCTTCTACCAAATAACCTAAGTGCTTGATTATTGCCAAAGTGATCCTTAGTAGTTGAAGACATATCTTACTACCAAATAACCTGAGATTCTTAATTGAGAGTACGCTTCCATAGACAAAGTTTATATGAGTTTTTCACTAAGAAGGAATGCAAATATTTATGTTATTTTGAACATGACATGTAGTATGAAAATTCTCGGCACAAAAGTATCTCAGGAAACAGTACTTGTTCAACATGGACCGAGATGCCCGAAGTGCACAATTCTTCCTTTTCACAATATCATTTTGTGAGGTGTACTTGGAGTGAAAATTTTATGCAAATATCTATGACCTTTATAATAATTTTGAAATTATGGTTCTTACATTCTCCACCTTAATCACTTTGGTTCTGATTGATTTTAATCCTTTTTCGTTTTTAACTCTTTTGCAAAAAGCGATGAGCAGTCAATAGTGTCAAACTTATGTTTAAGGAGATATTTCTATGTATACCTACTAAAAATCATCTACTACTACTTAGTGTGCTTGTCGTTACATGAATACTTAGTGTGCTTGCCTTTACAAGAAATCCACTACCTTATCGACCCCCCTACGCCTTGGGGGCATGTGCTTGCCTTTACGTAAATACTTAGTGTGGTTGCCTTCTTGACATCCATTGTAGACGTTCTACTCACGAGGTTTTGTTTCAGCTTGAGTCGATTCACGAGATTTTGTTTCATCTTGAATCAACTCGAAGAGAATTAAATATTTTGAAGTATACTCGAGTAGATAATGGTGTGCTAGAAATTGGTTATTGAGTTGACTAAAGAGGTTCTGAGTCGACTCAAAAAGTAGTCGTTGGAGGATAAGGTCTGCAACAACAACAAATAACCAATTGAGTTGAGTGACTTGGATTTGAGTCTATTGAACTGGGTTGGTGTCAATTGGAAATACTATCAGTTGGTAGATAAGGTTGCAAATTTATCCAGTTAACTAATCTAGATTTGAACATAGAATAAAGCTGATCAGCAAGTCTAATCTTATCCAACGTTTGAAGGTTAGCTTGCAACTATAAATAGGAAAGCAAGGGGATCTTGAAAGATACAACTTTCATAATTCAATCCTCTGTTCATAAGTTATTTTGTTTTTTTATTTCTAGGCACTCTTGAGTCCTTGATGATCTAAGAAGAACTTGATTTTTGTTTATGTTGAGTTAGTTTTATCATTTGTAAGAGAACATAAAGTTGTTTTAATACGAGGTTTCTTCTTCCTCTTAAAGCAGAACAAGTATGGTATTGTTTAGAAGTGGCCTACCTGACGAGTTAATGGGCCATGAAATAGGGTCCAAACCACGTTAAATAACTTGTTAGCATTTCCTCTTCTTGTAAACAAATATGTTCATACAATTGTTTACAGGTTTTATTCATGTACCGAAATGACTTCAGCTCACAAGTGTTGAAATTTCTTCATTTTTTTTGTCAAACGCAGATATAATTTTAAGTTTGTTTGATTGTTTATTTGTTTTTCTTGATAAATGAACATAAATATTATCTTATTGAGGGAAGTATTAAGTTTGCTTATGAACATTTGATCCCAATCCTAATCTTTCTCATGAGAAGGTAGAGATGTGCAAGATAATTACCCTGGGTATGAGAACCGAAAGGAATTTCAAGTTGACACCAAAGCTGATAAATTGGAATGATTAATTTTGATACTGATTCTGATCGGACTATTGGTTGTGAGGTTGTATGATAACACAATGAGAGATGTGAATATGGCACAATAAAAAGCTTTATGGTTAGATGTGCATATAGAGATTACACTAGAAAAAAAGTTGTCTAAGATTCCCTGAAATTAGAGTTGTGAAATTTACATAGCCATATTCTTAGAATAGGGAGGGAGAGACAACAAAAAGAGAGGTGATGAAGTGATTGTTTGGGGTTCATGATGATCGAGGACCAATCTAGGAGAAGCTTAACTTGGGTTTCATGAAGAAAATGGATGACCACTAGAAGAACAGGTTTAGGAGAAGGTTGTTAGTGCCTCATGCTGGTTCATGACATGAGGAGTTGATCATGAAAGTGCATGTGGAGTTAATCATGAAAGTGCATGCAGAGTTGGTTGGTTCACGAAAGTGCATGTAGAGTTAAGTTGGGTCATGAAATTGCACATGGAGTTGGTTAACAAAACTGTGATCGTGGGTTTACTTGTGATGAAGAATGGAAGTGTGAGTGTTGGTACTAGTTATGACTTGTGTATGGCCCCTATGTGCAAATGTGATGGCACTAGTCACAAGAAAGTACAAGATCGAGTCATTGCACAGGTGTTGGTGTTGGTTTTGGTTTTAAGTGTAATTCCTAAGTATGAATCAAGTCATTCCATGGGTTTTGGTTGTGGCACAATGGTTGAGCCAGGTTTACACAAGGGTTTTAGTTGTGGATATGAATGGCGAGGACAAGTTATTATGCTTGCATTGGTCACAACAAAAGGTTTGATGCAAAAATGGCACGGTGGATGGGGGATGGGGAATGGGAGATGGGAGATGAGGAAGGCAACAAGAAGGGGAATGATGTTCTGATGCCAGGTTAATAAGAAAAGTGATATAATAAAATTATTCTTCAGGAAGTAATTTTACCATACATGTGAATATACAAAACTCAAGAATTTAGTGCATAAATAACTTAGCCATGTGGTACTAATGACTATTGTCTAATCTAACAACAGTAATTTGTATGTCTTGGAAATAAAAAGACACGGAGAAAAAAATTGTTACTGAAGATCTTGGAGTCCTAAACATTTTCTTGGAATTGAATTAGCACATAATGTGGAAGGTGTCCTCTTTCTCTAGAGGAAGTAGAGGAAATGACTGCTAATTTAATTGAAGAAAGAGAATTGAGCTTAAATTCTTTTAATAGTCTAAGAGATTTCTGATACAGATTTTGAAGATTTTGGCAAGCTTATTTATTTTGCTGCTATAACATCAAACATATCCTTTGCTTTTGGAGTAATTATTTTTCTCATTTCATATTACTGCTCCTCACATCCCATTCATAGCCTGATGGATGGATCTTTCTGATTGTGGTCTCTTTCATTGTTATTGAACATTATATTTAAGTTAAGTACTTTAATATGGCCAACAAATACTCTGTTGTTCGTTTTGACTAATACTAATCGAGTAAATTCAGAAATTCTGCAGTGCAGTTTGCAGCATTTCAGAAATACTAAATCAGATTAAAATGTATCTCTTTCAAGGTTTAAAATTTCGACCCGTGCCAAGATTTCGGTCTTGGACTGGAACGATACAGTTCGGTGTAGTATCGTGCTGTGCCGACCCCACTTAGTGGGAAAAAGCTTGGTTGTTGTTGTTGTTGTTAACATAAATATTTAAAAAATAAGCAATATCAAAAATAATCTTTTAAAAAAGGAAAATATATGAAAATAGATAAATAAATAAATAGATAAATAATTTTTAAATTAAAATAAATGAAATATAAAATGAATTAGATAATTTTATTAGGGTTTAATAAAGTCTCTTTAGATTATCTCAATCATAACTAGGAGTTTATTAAAATAATTAATCTAAGTTTAGTTTAAAAAAATCCAGCACCACTCGCGAGCTCACACGACTTCGGCGCTGCCGCGGGATTGTACGACCCCTCAGCCATGGCCGCGGGGATCACGTGACTATTCTGGCGCTACCGCAGTGGTCGTGCGACCCCTCTGCAGTGACCTCAAGGTCACGTGACGCCTCCGCGGTGGCAGTGAAAGGGTTATGCAACCTTTCCGATGCGACCACGGGGTCGCGCAACACGTCACAGTTACGGGTTTGGTGTCGGGGTCGTGCCGGTCGCGGGGCGGAACGAGACGTTTCGCCCGTTTCGATCGTCTCGGCACGACACTTTAAACCATGATCTCTTTTGCCCTTTTGTTTTTATAAAACAAGAGAAAGTAAATTGAAATGGTGTAGGCATGTTCAGAGGTGACCAACAGATTCTGGGGTTCAGCCAATTATAATGGAAGGTTTGGGGGTAAAGGAAGGAATGTGAAAGGATATTTTAATTGATGTAATAAAAGTAATTTAATTTGTTTGATTATTATTTGAGCTCATTGGAACAAATACAATCATATACCCACTCCAAATAGTTGGGAATTGACATTATGATGAAGGTGACAACAATGCTGAACAATCCCTAAAGAGGGCTATATTTGCTTTGTGTTGTAAGTGTTTATAGCATATTTCAATAGAAAAAATTATTATTAAGTTGAAAAGGATTATCTTTATCAGGAGAGGGAAGTGCAACATCAAATCAAATCAAAATTCACATAGAATTTGGATGAAATTGAGGAAGTGTGAGGATAAATACCTTACGCAAAGAAAGACTATCTCACAGAAATTCTGGGATTTTAAATTTTATTAATTGAAAATTAATACATTGAGATAATCATGTTTATTGATAACTCTAACTAGAATATATTACTAATTGGAAAATACAATGATCTCCTTAAACAACTACCAAACTAAAAGGTACCCAACTCTTATTAAATTTAAAGTTATCAAAATATACAATACCCAAAATGTAACAATTACCAAAATCAATTACAATCTCAAATTCAAACTAATGTCTTTCCTTCTTTAAATGGTAGGTGATGTAAAGAAGTAAATGACATTCATTTAAATTTTGAATTGTCACTAATTTTGGCAGTTGTTCTGTTTTGGATATTGTGTGATTTGATATCTTTTAATTAAGTTTGAGTTCTATAGGTATTTTTAATTTGGTAGTAGTTTAATGAGATTATTATGTTTCTTGATTAGTGCTATTTCTTTGCTATTTTAGTTAGGATGCTGTCTAGAAAAGTTGCTTTGTCATAATGCATTGGGTATCTTTCTGTTAATAAAATTTCAGTTTGATTAACCGTGGTGTGAGATAATTTCTATCTGTGCAAGATAGTTATTTCCATATTTCATTAATTTTTGCCCAAATCCTATGTACGAGTTTTAGTTTGAAATGGTGCTATCAGTTAGTTATCACAATTTCACTAGAATGAGCATGTTCATCCCTCTCCTAACTGATCACCTTGTTCCATTAACCTCTACTGGGGAAAACCTTTTTATTGGGAACATTTACTATATATTCCTTATATAGAAGTTGTGAATGTTGGCAGGAATTTGCTGCCATGGGGACGTTGAAACAAAATTATGCAAGTATATTGATGCTTCTGCTGCGACTTCGGCAAGCCTGTGATCATCCCCTCCTAGTTAAAGGATTTCACACAGAAACTATTGGAAAAGATTCATTTGATATGGCAAGACAACTTCCCAGGGAAATGCTTATTAATTTATGTAACCAGTTGGAAGGTTTGGCTATTTGTACCATCTGCAGTGTAAGGCTTCTCTACACTGATTCTGAATGTTCATCCTTGTGAATTTTGACAAGTTATTTTCTCGTGCCTTACATATATTATCTTAATTTTTTAAAAATTGGATGATTGGTCTAATAAATCTTATTAAATCTCCTAAAAGCTGCCCTATTGTTGCATTGATTTAATTGTACATTAGTCAAAAAAATATCATTGGAACAATACCTATATCTTTCTATAAGAAATTAGAGAAACAAATTAGTATCAATGCATGCTCATAGAGTATAAATTTTTCTGACAACATATTACCTTGAATTCCATATTGTTTGTCAGATACGCCACACTTTTGGTTTGTAATTTAAACAGAAACATCAACAATGTTGTAAATGCTCTGATCCACAGTGTTAGTAACCTATAGATATTGTATAATGTGATATGCCAACTGGTGGGAAAATTCCATAGTGCCTGGTACCATTCAACAATGTTATCTAATAAGTTTGAATATGTATCTGTTGGGTGGATATTACCGAGTGTTGTTTAGTAGTCCTACCTATGCACAAACATTTGGTTCGACTCCTAACTTCCCCCACATGATTTTATTGTTCTACACTTTTATTTCCATTTTTCAACTTATTAGTTACTACTGGTAGTTCAGTAGTCAGTAGACGTTATGCCTTTTCCCTGGCCTGTGCCTTCAGAAAGGGGCTCTAGTTAATCAAGAGGGGGATGCAGCTCACCACATGCTCAAGTTCCCTAGTGCAATGTGAAACTAATTAACTATATCTCTATTGCAATCTTCTTGACTTAAATTCTAGATGTTCTAGTAAAAGCTTTATCATTCCTTTGGATTTGGAATATCCATGGGCAATGCAAGATTTGTAAGAAAAGGTCATCTGCTGTTGCCTCTGTGCCCAATACATGGATCCACTTGAAGTTCACCAAGATACTTTTTCTTAAAAACAGTTGTTGCTTTATCTTACTGTGATTCTCCAGATCTGATTTTGAAACCATTCCACAAGTGCTAGCTTATCAAAGCTTGAATCTATAATATTTTGCAATGCCTAGCCTCAGATGCTGCAGTGTATTAATTGGAACCTGACCAATTGGGCAATTATCAAACTTAAGGATAATTTTTTTACTTTATGGACTTAGAACTTGATGCTTGTCTATGTAAATTTTATCAGTGTTCATTACCAACATCAAAACTTTAGATGCTAGTTTGATAGCGCTATCGACAACCTATTAATTGGTATGTCATCATGATGGCAAACCTAGATTCGACCATGGTTCGGAACCAATGGTGACCGTTCAGGACTGTTGCTTCGATGGTTCAAAAATCTTAGCTCTTAACCTTAATCTTCAAAGGTGGTTACGGTTCACGATTCAGAACTGCTTGCTACAATTTCAGTTCATAGTTCACAACGGTTAAAGATTGTTTATATTTCATTAAAAAAACATTTAAAAATTTATAAATGTGGAAAAATAGAAAAATAAAAAACGTGAACTTATTTAAGTTGCCTGTGTAACCACTTAAGTTATAAGGGAATTAAATCCTACTTAGTTCGTTAATTCCTTCGATATTAAAATTTTCTACTTTGTTTTCTGAAAGTTGTATTTCTTTTGTAACTTTCGTCTAATCATCAAGTAGCGTTTGAGCTTCCAAAGAGTTGGGAGCCAAAGAAGATTGCCTACCATTTAAGATATTAGCTCTGGAACTAAATATTTGTTCTACAACAATAATTGACACTGGAGAAGCTTTGCTATAATATAGAGGATGAAATAACTTTGTGTCTTTTGCCACCACCATCATAAAATATAAAAATACCACTTGCTGTCTATTTCACTAAATTCAAAGGAAGATGTAAAATAATTTTCAAATTATGATCTATCTTCACTTTTACTATAATAATGTATTATAGATCAAGACCACTTGGTTTTGCACTTGATACCAATGGTTTTTTATCCAACATTAGCATTGCTATATTTTAGTGTGATGAGAGATATATGTCACAAGTTAGATTTTTTAATTAATTTTTTGTTTGATGATAGTCTTCACTATATATATATATAATTTTATTGTTGAACAGATTATATTTCTTAGCAAATTGTCATTGAATATATCAAATAAGTCAAATGGTCTTCTCTATAAACTAAATAAGTTATGTGTTGAATGAATAAAAAAAAATAGAATAAGACCAATGAGTGACATATTAAGAGAATTAATTGGGACTAATAAATATAATGAGTTAAAGGTGGAATAGTTCTACATAAGAAAATTTAAGGTAAATAGGCTGAAAGATTAGCTTCACTTAAAAGATAAAATAGTCCACGTTAAAAAATTTAAAGAAAATGAGTTGGTTTATATTGAATCATACCATTAATATTATTAAAATGTTATAATATTATTAAATGAGAGATTCTCATTGAAAAAAAATCTAAACCACTCAAAATAATGCTTTTTTAAAACAAAAATACTAGTGAATCGACTTTGAAATCATTGGCTTGAATCGCCGATTCAAACCGCCAATTTATTGGTTCAGTTTGGGCCCAACCCGTAAACGACATGTCTGAAGATAGGTCGGTTATGGTTTTGGTCCATTGAACCAAGTCAACTGGTAAACGACTTGCTGACTCATTCACGGTTCTGGGTCGGATCATATTCAGATCCGATCCGTGGGTAGGTCTATGTCACGCCCCATCGGAGTTCCTGCCAGAGGAAAATCCGGCAGCATCTCCCCTGTACCGGTGACAATCTGAATCATATATACATCAACAAATAAAATACATCAGCCCACACGGCTAGAATATACACAACCACGCAGTTATATATATTAAACAGCCCACACGGCTGTACTAAAAACACAACCACGCAGTTATATATTGAACAACCCACACGGCTATACTAAAAACACAACGGAAAAACAAATGGAAAGCTCATACAAACCAAAACAACACAATGTGTGCCGACACGGCTTAAACACAAATACAACACCAAAATCAAAGAAATAACCACATGGCTAAACACCAATACAATGCTAAAACATTAAAGAATATATAAAAAGAAATCAAGTGTGAGGTAAACCATCTTCTGATATGACATGGGACCGGCAGACAGGATACCCCAAGTGACACGACATATCTATGTGTTAACCTGAACACAACAGGAAAAATAAGGGGTAGTGAGTTCAACAACTTAGCGGGTATCGAACTAACATGCATAGTAAGATATAGCTACCAGTAATAATTATGCGGTACAGTTACCTGAACAATAACAGGAAATGCAAACTGAAAAGGTTGAAAAAACTGTACTCACCAGGACCTCCTATCCGAACATAAGGGTGTGAACCTCACCAACAGATGCAGGGTCGTCAGACCAAATACACAATGTATCCTATATGCATGTCAATCATATGCAACCACCAAAATGCAGCATCCAAAGTGTAGCAATCACAAGCAATAAATGCAATCCACGCATATGATGCAAATGACATGGTCACCCCTGACGCCAGTCAACTATCTCACACCTGATGGTGAGATCGAGTGGGTAGGGCTATGACAACTGTGCATTCTGCCATCACTACTGAGTGATCGAGTGGACAGGATGCTGTCGGAGTGCACCTATCCTCCTACCCCAAATAGAGTGAGGGAGTCAAAGCTCTCATCTCCCTATGTCATAGTCAAGAGGAGGGATCCTGGCCGCTACCACGCTGCAGTCAACATTACCCATGAGCGGACCAGCGGAGCCTGACAGAGCAAACTGCACACACCTTGCTTGATATACCACTAACCCATGAGTGGTTGTGTGTGCAGATAATGTAACTGGCGATGTGCTTAACAATAATGGAGCTGACAATCGCTCAGCATGCAATCATACAAGATGGTGCATGACACTAAACATGTAAATCCTGACAGTATACACCTCCATATAATATGTACCAAAAAGGAAATAAATTCATATAATAATCTAAGTATCATAAGTCTAGGTACACAAATCAGGTATGTCAATTAACCAGTCTGGTACACAGTAGGGCAATGTATGTCACTACTTCTATGAACAAAGGTACACATGGTATCAATCAAGAGGATATAAGCATGAATGCACAATAGATAACAATATGGCTAACTACGGTATCAAGTAGTGACATACCAAGCAGATATAAACATAACCATTACTACTAGTTATAACCTACTAAGCATATTAGAATGACAATATCAAAAGAGATAAGTCAAAGGTACTTGCCTCAAAAGAAGATCGTTTCAGATAGATCCCACGTCGAGACGCTCGTCTCGAATCAAAGTCCTGCAATAACATAATATATTTAACTAATTACATGTATAGCAAATAGCTAAATAAAATCCCAAACCAATTAAGGAAATCCTAACCTAACATGATCATTAGTCAACCTTAATTAATGATTAACTTTAATTATCTCATCCATGAATCCTTTAACCTTTCCAATCAGGAAATCTTAATTAACTTCACAACCACATTGGATTTGGCAAATATAGACATTCCATCGTTAAATTGGATTTAAATCCCAGCATTCCACAATCCACCATATAACTCAATTATATATCGATTAATCCTCAATTAGCACAATCATCCTTTAGATTAATTAATTCCAAACTTAAATACTCATATCGACTAATCAAGTCCATAATCCAATAATTAAACAATCTTAATCATTTTCACCATCCAATAAGGTTTAACTCTATGCATGAATCAATGCAATACTCACCCAAATCCATAATTAACCAAGCAACTACATATTACAAAATCTTCAACCTAATAAGGTAAAACCCTAATCGAAATAATTTACCTAATTCATTATTCCCATTAGATTTACCTCAATCCACAATTCCTTAATTCTCACTAATCAAACACTAATCAAATCCCATCTAATCCCATCATAATTCTAATCCATCCCTACACACCACAATATCAATCCAACGAATTCGATTAACGATCATGTAGTTATCTATAGCAAACCACTCAACTAATCAACCAAACCGCAATAACTTACAACTCCAAGTCCACTATAAATCCAACACAATCCAAGATTATCAACTGAGTATGACTTAATCCACTTAAATTCTCATTCTAGACACATATCTCCTTATCAACAACTAGTTAATCAATCTAACATAGAAATGAATTTAATTTTAAACTTACCCAAATTGGGATGAACCATAGCTGATCCAAGGCCGGAGCTACCATGATCAACCAACCTTCAAGAATCAGTCCCGATCCATAAATTCCCCTCATATGAACTCCAACTGCTGCTGCGATGGCGAGCCAACCATAACGATGGATCCAAGACTAGGGCACAGTAGGCTCGACTGCCAGCAATGTCAAGAGATGAGAAGATAAAACCGTCAATCTCTAGGGGTGCAGCCACACTAAGCAGCACCAATTCAAAAGAAATCAAGAAAGGAAAGATCGGGAGTGGTACCTCCGATGTTCACTAGTAATCAGCGGAACGGAAAAAGTATTCGTGCACGACGTACCGGTGTTACGGTGAGGAACTGAAGCTAGGGCTCCGATCAACGTGCGAAGCCGCCTCATCTTCACTCAGCATCGCGGAAGTTGAACGGAGTGACACCCATCTTGATGAGATAATAAGAGAGACGCTGCGACTCCGGGGTCCTTAAGGCATCGCCAACCATTGGCGCGAGAAGGCGCGACGATACAACACTGCTAGGGCATGGCTCGGTGAGGAAGAAAACTCGCGAGAGGGAGAAGGAGGTTGTCAGCGTCTTGCTTGTGAAGATCAGGAGAAAGGGATGCGGCTGCTGCTGGATCTAGTGTATGATGATGGGATTGGAGAGGAGAGATCGGCATGGGTGAGTAGAAGAGGAAGAATCGGGAGATGGGAGAGGAAGAGGAGGCTCAGTGACGCGGGGGAAAAGGTAGATAGGTTCGGCGCATGGGGAAGAAAAAAGAAAAATAAACTTCAGCATCTCTAATTAAACCCTGTTAATTCCTTAATCAACACCCATTTAAATTAGGTATCCAAAATAGAATTTTAATTCCCAAGCCTAATAATTGACCCCCTTTAAACTCGTCATACGAGTTCTGAAAAATTCTAGAAAATTCTTAAAAATTTCTAAAAATTTCGTTAAGGTTATTCTCTCAAATAACCTTATTATTTAATTATTATTTTATTATTATTCGTTTGGTATTTTACATAAGTTGCTTAAAAATTAATTTAATTTAAGGAATTAATTTAAGTTGAAAAATTAATTAATTAAGTTGTTTAAAAATTATTTTAAGTTAAGAAATGTCAGCCAAATTTGATTTGGACTCAACGTAACTGAGTTTAATGTCTCCTTTGGTGACATTATCTCTCATAAAGTGATGATTTATTTCAATATGTTTGGTTCTTGAATGATGCACTAGGTTTTTGGTTAGGTTGATTGAGCTGATATTATCAATATAGATTCTTATATTTTTTATATTCTAAGTTAAAGTCTTTTAATATGTGCATCATCCATAATAGTTATGCTACACACTCACCCATTACTATGTACTCGGCTTCAGAAGTAGATAAAACAACATAGTGTTGTTTTCTACTAAATCAACTGACAAGTGATGACCCAAGTAATTGGTATCCACCACTTATACTTTTACGATCTAGTTTACAGCCAGTATAATTGGAGTCTAAGTAACCTCTTAGTTCAAAATTAGGTGATCTAGGATACTAAATTCCTACATTTTGTGTTCCTTTTAAATATCCAAAAATTCATTTGGCATTAGTTAGGTGAGATTCCTTAGCATAGGTTTGGTATCTAGCACACATACTAACTGTAAACAAGATATCAGGTCGACTTATAGTTAAGTATAAAAGACTTCCCATGGCACTCCTATAGTGCTTTAGGTCTATAGGTTTTCTATTTGGGTCACTATCTAAGGTTGTGTTAATTGCAATTGGTGTTTTTATTTCTTTTATATTTTTCATTCCAAATTTTTTAAGTAATTCTTGTTGGGGATCTTGTGGCCGGCTAGAAGGGGGTTGAATAGTCATTGCCCCCAATCGATCGCTTCCTACGTGTTTGTTAGTTGCGCAGCGGAAATCTAATAGTAAATACAAATACGAAAGCTAAAGACTAAAGGAAAGAAATGCAAACCGCTAACACACTTCCTTTAATGTGGTTTGGAGATTAGAGCTCCTACTCCACTGATGTTTGTAAGGTAGACAATCCCTATCCATCGGTGGATTAGTCCCCGGAAACTCTGGCTAGCACAATCCCCCTTGTCAGTGGAGAAATCTCACCACAACTCGATCAAGAGCACCCAGATTGCAATGAGAGCTTGGAGACTCTAATTAGACTTTAACCAAGTCCAATTTTATCAACCAAAGCTAACCACCCCAAACTCCATTATATAGAGCTTGGGAAAATAGCCTTGCTGTTTTACCATTACTAGTCGACTAATGTTAACACCAGTCGATTGGTGCTTGGTCAACGACTCTCTTAATGGCTCTTTACCAATCGACTAGTGCAAGGACCAGTCGACTAATCCCATCCATTCTTGCACA
>JBBMJZ010387907.1:0-14994 GCA_037833815.1 Zingiber zerumbet | reverse complement strand
GGTTCGGGAAAGGGGAAAAAGGGGACGTCGGGTGTTAGTCTTTTATTGATTTTTAGGTCAAAACGGAGAACGCGTCTTGGACTTGATCGGGACTGACCTGGCTTTGGGCAAATTTCATTTTTTTTTTATTTTTTAATTGACACGGATATTTAACTGACGGTGATTAATTTTGAAGGTGAGTCCTGAATAAAAAAAAAAACTAACTGATTATACTCATCCTAATAATATTTATAGGGGAGTAAATGAATCAAATAGAGCTGATGAAAAAAAAAAATCTAAGGCATCAATTTAGTACGAATTAGGTATATTTGAGTTCGAGTTGAAGTTCGAAGTTTTAAAATTTTTAACTCGGATTCCATTTGAATCAAAGTTTGGTTTGAGTTTGGCTCGAAAGATTTAAATATGTTCATGAGCTATTCAAACTATTATTCAAAAATAAATACTGAAAAAACTAAAAATTTATTTATTTAACATATAATTATATTATATTATTGAATATTAAGTTTCACGAGTGACTTACGAACTATTGAACTAAATAATTTAAGGTTCGAAAAAAGTTCAGACATGTTCAAATTCGGTTTGAATTCGATAAGTTCAAATATGAATCAAATATTTATCGAATCAGTTTAAAAAGCTCGCGAACCGGCTCGAATCATTTACTCCTAATTCATATGGTTTCTTTAAAAATAGAATTTATTTTAAATTTTAAATTTTATTTTTTAAAAAAAATATTTACATCGATATCTTACCTATTTTCAAATTTTAGATTTAATAAATGATACTTTTCTAAATTGAGTGGGTAAAATTTATTCCCTTAAATATTGAAATATCGTTTAATTTAGAAATAGAAAAAATAAAGGAAATATATTAGGTAATAAAAATAAAAATATATGTATATAAGTAAAAAACATGATTATCTAATTTAAATAAAATAAATTATTTATTTTAAAATTTAAAGATATTATAGAAAAATTAATAAATACTCTAAATACATCACACAATTCTTACTATTAAAAAAAATAATCTAGATGTGAAATTTAATTCTTAAATGCTTGATAAATTGTTCATGTTGCACATATTTAATTTTTAAACCTACGGAATAAAATATTCTACGACTCTTTCAAAAGGGACGATGACACATAAAAAGAATAATACATAAAAAAAAAGCCAAAAACACTAACAACTAAAAAGGAATTAATTAAAAGTAGTAAGGTAAGATTTGATGGAGCCCGTAGGCTTTGATTTTATTTTTTTTAATTATTGCTTTTGTCTTAATCCAGGGCTCACTGCTGAGTTCCCCTTATAATTCGAATGCTAACCGACATCCGGGTTCGGGAGAATCTAAACCGTACATCAGCACCTTGCGCGGATCATGGCGGCACAAGCACGAATCTTGATGTTACGCCCGCGCGGCATCCTTAAATCCATGGCGTCGGCTTCTCTCTCGAATTGGAAGACGACGGCTCAAACGGCAAACCCCCTGCTCAAGTATCACCAGCCCTCGTCCGCGGTCGAAGGATTGAATTATCGAGGCGAATCGATTTGGCCGCGAATCTCCTTTTGCTGGGAAGTTGTCGCCGATCCCGAGCAAGCAAAAACCCCGAGCTCTTTCTTGATTTTGTGGTTCTCTCTCTTTGTTGGGTAAAATAACAGGGTTTGAAGGTGATATGGATGCTGCACACGATCGGTGAGCTACGTTAGATTGGGTTTTTGCTTGTGTTTCTTTCTTTCGATTTTTTTTTTCTTTTATCGGTGTGTGAGGTTTTGTTTCTAAAAAGGAAAAAAAAAATGTGGGTGTTTTTCTTGAAGAGAACCCAAGCGATACCGCAGTAGCATTAATGAGAAATCAGGTCGCGGATATGCCAAAAAGTATTTGATGGTTCTGGCCCACAATCTCCAAGTCGAGGAGTATCAGAAATTCCTCAAGATTATGTTGGATTTCCGAGATAAAAGGTTTACTCCTGATTTCTGTTTCATCATGTATTCGTCCAATTTATTCTTGATCTTTGTTTCTCAAAGGAAAGGAAAAGAAAATATACATCTCGATGCTTATTGTAGGAACGATCAGGTTGAGTGTGTCGAAAAGGTGAAAATGTTGCTTCAAGGGAAACCTGACTTGTTTCTGGGCTTCCAGGACTTCTTGCCAAAGAGTCTTGATGCAAAAGATTGTTGCACCTATGATAAAATGCCAGACCGCTGGGATGCCTTAAATTTTATTCGTAAAATAAAGGTAATCTTTGGTTGGTACTATAATTGGTGCACATTGGACTTAATTGTCTATTTGTTTACTGGTTTTGGTAGTGCAGAATCGCTTCTCTGATAATGATCACAACTACAGTTGTTTTTTGGAGCTCCTGAACATGTATCGTACTTGTTGCATGCCCATCAATGAAGTATATCAAGAGGTCCTTCAGTTTTACTTCAACCATTTTCTAGAGAAGATTACTTATTTCTACAACTCTCTTAAAACAATATTTTCATACAGGTAATAATACTTTTTCAAGACCATAATGATTTGCTTGAAGAGTTCAATTATTTCTTGTTCAATTGTTCAAAAGGAATATCTTTTAGCCATGAGTCATCTCGAGGTCTTATCGGGCAAACAAGTACAGATGATTCTGGAGGTAAAAAGGTATACATTTTGAAAAAGGTTTGAGTGGGACTGGTTGATAAAGAAACCATGAATTTGAAGTTTAACATATTTTCCCCTTGTAGATGTTTCAAATAAAAAGCTATACTCATTTGCAAGATCTAGAACACATTGAAAGAACGAAACAAATTCAGAGAAGTGATGAGATCTCCAAAGGATATCCATTCAGTAACACGTGCATACAACATGAAACAAATTTGAACAGTCCAATGTTGCACAGTGATGAAGAAGGTAGTTAAGATTTTACTGTTCTATATCATTTAGCAGGTGTTTGGTAAAAGGTAATCTTGCAGGATTACTAGTAACTTTGCAAATGCTAATCTTTCCCACATTTTGCCTTTTTTGATGGGATTTGGATATTTTTATAAGGGTTGGTAATATATGTCATTCCCTCTTGGTAATCTTACAATGACACTTCGTGACAAAATTTGCATATTCAATAAAAATCTATTTTGAGTCAATTTACTCCAAGTATTGACATTAAAAATAATTATTCTATCTCAATGAATCAATTTACTTTGATGCTTTTATTTCTTTGGCATTTTAAATTTTTATGCACTAGCTTTGTTCATTAGGTGTTATAACAAACTACTGTGTTAGGTATTATTTCATAGGATAATTGATTCATCGTTCCTGGTAATTTTTAGTTATAGATAACATGTCAATGCAAGAATGTCAGCAACTTTATAGTATTTTTGTATGTATGTGTTTTTGGTCAACATAACTATTTGTTTTTTCTCATAATTCTACATGATAATCTTTATTTTCTGCAAGGTTACTTGATAATGCACAAAATGCCATTCTCAGGTTTTGTGCTTTGCAATTTATCAAAATTAACTTGGCAATTGACAAACCATCCATATATAATAGGATGTTTATGTCTTTATTATTTAGATGAGTAACTACATATTCATTATATCAGTTTACTTATGAAATAATTTTTGAAGTGTTATTATTGAGTTTACACTCTCATAAAACCATTTTTCTTAAAAAAAAAAAGCTTCAATATGTTCTGAAATTTTAGATTTTAGCAGAGTTTGTCTGAACATTTACATTTGCTAAATATATACATATACTTTAAATTTTATAAACTATAGTTACTTTAGTGCATTGTATGGTAATTTTAAGTAGTCACCATGCCATTTGAAATATTGACTCAATAATCATGTCAAACTTGTTTGCTAAAAGGCTTATTAAGCTTGAGCAAATTTCAAGCTCAATTAAACATAATGTTGTGCTTATAAAGTTAGTTAAAACTCAATTTAATAATTGAATTAATATTACTTTTTTTTAATATGTTGTTGATAATCTAGAATTTTAGATTGTGCGGAATATCAAAAAAGTGTACACAAAGTAGTGTCAATATATTGCATTGGTAGCCTATATTCATATGCATATATGCATTTTATTTTTTTATATACTTGCATTAAAAGCTATATAAATAAGGCCATAAATGAGTTCTAAATTAGATTGTTAATGTATTTATTCATGATTTTTTTACTGGTTTTATTTATGAATGTTAACAAGTTGAGCTCAGAAGTGTCCAAGTTTGTTCATGGATCTTATCAAGTTTAAGAAATTGGTTAAGTTTGTTTACTATAAACTTGTCTTACTGAATGAATATAAACAATATCTTAATGAGTTGAATTCCAACTAATGGAATAACCACATCTTTGGCTAAATGCTAATACAGTTTTCAATTGGATGGTTGCTACATTGCTAAGCTTGAAAGCGCCCTAGTATTGCTTCCCTCATTTAACTGTTGTTCTGCCTCTTTTAGCATTTCTTTACCTTTAATTTAAACAATATATGTAACATAAGCAATATACATATGAAAGCCAATATAATATAGAAAAGAGATAATGGTGGAAAACTCCCTCTCTGACCTTTTTTTTAAAAAAATATTTTTATTAGATGATAAATCATGCATTTTGTTCTACATGTGTGGTGTGGCCTGTGCCACAACACTGTGTAGTAATTTCATGATCCATGTGCTAATGATTGCTCACATTCATGTTCTTATGGATAATTAGTGTCCAATTGTGCAACAAAATTTGAGCTATATTTTTTTAATTTTATCCTTCTAAAGCTGTGTTCTTCTTGTGAAGCCCATATACCTATCATGGAAAAGGACACACTGATGGACATGGGTGGAAAATTATCTGGGAGTGTGAGTATTAAAGGGAAGTACCTTGGTGTTGACCCTCTTTCCAAAGGTGCTGATGTTTATGTAGATAATCCTAGCTTTGAGGAAGAAAAATGTCAACCCATAAGAGAGAACTTCTCAAACTGTCAACGCTATGATACTAGTTATTGTTTTCTGCCAAACAATGTATGCTTCAGGTATTTTTTGTTTCTTTCTTTTAATTTGGCATTTTGTATCTTTTCTGAATTGTCATTTTTGTTTTTGAACAGTATTCAGTTCCTCGAGCAAGCTATATGACTGAGCTTGATGCCTCTGTCTTGAATGATAAATTGGTGTCTGTGCCCTCTGAAAGTGAGAATTGCACTTCTAAGTTCATGCACAGGAATAAATATGAAAAATGTTTATTTAGATGTGATGATGAGAGGTATGATACACATTCTTAGAATCATGAATTCCTCTTGCAGATTATTTGATAGCACTATAACTTGCAAAATAGTGCTAACAGTTTAACTAGACTCTAATATTAAGTTCTCTCCAGGTTTGAGATGGATATGATGCTATGTAAGATGGCTTTAACTTCTCAGAAGGTAGAGGATTTGCTAGAGAAGGTCCACCACAACAAAATTGAACTGGGAACTCCATTTCAGATTAAAAACTACCTTACTGGTTTGTATCTGCATGAATGGCATTGCTAAATCATGTGGAATTCACAAAAAAGGTAAAGGATGGATATTAATATCCTGTTTTCATTTTTAATGCTTCAGATCAAGACTTCAGATGTATTGGACAATTATACGGTGACAATGGGCTGGAAGTTGTTGATTTGCTATGTGCAAATGCAAGCACTGTACTTCCTGTGATATCAGCTCGTTTGAAGCAGAAACAAGAGGAAGCATCAAGAATGCATGCAGAGTTTAATAAAGTCTGGAGTGAAGCTTGTGCGAAGTGCTATCCAAGATCACTTGATCACCGCAGTTTTCAATTCAAGCAGCAAGATAGAAGAAATTTGGCATCATCAGGTGTTTTAACTCCCAAAACTTATCTAACATCCTTACACTCTTTACAACCTTATCTCATCATTCATGGTATCGAACATCAGAAGGTGCTTCTTGCATATGCAGCACCTCGGAAAGGTGTACGTATTTCTTTCTTCAATGCTGCTCAATAGAGAGCTTGAATCTTTAAGTAGCCAATACTATGTATCTGTTCAGATAAAGAACATTAGGTTGACTTACGTTTTGCAGCTTTGTGAAATCATATTCTTAGTTCTTTTAACCTATATAAATGAATGCATATGTCCACTCCAGTGTTCATCGAGGAACCATGGACTGATTGGAAATTCTCATTAGTTCTGTTCATAGAGGGATCACAGGCTGAGATAAAATTTTAAGTTGCTCCAATACATAGATTACAATATTCATAACAGTCTTTGGTTGGATTGGAATTTTACTGCTATATAATGTCACAATGTGCTGTATAATTAATATGCTTATACACTCGTCGTTAGCCCACATATTTATGACTAATTTACCAGCAGACTTCCTTTTCATTTAAAATGTAAGACAATAGATAGTCACACGCCTAGATTAATGAAATAGCTTGTGGATTCATAATTTTGCTTACTTGAGTGCCCAACAATTGAAATTCTTATTGTCGGGAATGTACTGCTTGGTATGGATCAGGATACAACCTGAACCAAACGATATGTCTGATACAAACTGTACCGCCAATATGATGTAAAAATAAGTGGACCATGCTGCCATAGTTCCGTTAATTTTTGTGATACTTTCACCAAAGCTACTTTAGTTAGAAGAGCAATTTGGTAACTAATTATCCCCTAGATTCATAAGATTAATTTTTTTTTTATTTATTTATGTAATTTAGATTTTTCTTGGATTTCTTTATTGCTAATTCAGTGACATATTTTTTCTTGGATTTTTATTTATTTATGTAATTTAGATTTTTTTTCTTGGATTTTTCTTGGAGTATCATAAGTAGTATTTTGATGGGCCCTTCCTCATGCTGTTTCTGTTGCATTTTTTGGAATGATAAGCATGCATGTGTAGTTGCCACTCTATCAATCTTGACATACGACAATTTTAAGAAAGAAAAGTAAATGTGTTGTTCATATACTTCTTTCTTAAGTGAAATACTACTGTGATTATTTTTGTTTGTTTTTCTCATTTTACCAATCAAGGATTGCTTGACACTTCTGAATTGTTGCTTTGTTCTTATGTGCTCATTTCCTTTTCTTTTCCTGTGCAGTTTTGTTAGATGAATATAGACAAATAAATGAGAGAATGAAGGACAATTTGCTGCTTGAAAGTCTTACTGGGAATGGACACAGTAGTCCTACTATGGTATTTGAATATGCAGACAGAGAAATCCATGACGTACTTCACAAAATTATGGAATTCTACTGTGGTAACTATTACAACTCAAAAGTGGAAATGGACAATGTCATGAGGATATGGACAACCTTTTTGGAGCCAATATTTGGAGTTTTAACATGGCTCAAGGACACTGAAAGTTCCAAAGAAAAAAAATATAATTCTAGAAGTAGTGTGTCAACCTCAGCACATATTGATGTTTCTCTTGGTGCTAAAGGCTTCGTAACACATCTCAACTATTCTCATACCTCAAATGCATCTAATTTTCTCACTCCAATTGGCACAAAAAATGTCCACAATTTTGAGGTATGAATTTTCCCTTTATTATCAATTTTAAATCATATAATCTACATTATCCATGTTAGTATATAGACTTTGCCTTAGAAATTTAGAACCCCAAAGAGATTGCATGTTTCCCTATGCTCCTATGCTAAAAGCTACTAGCAAGAATGGAAGTTAATTAATCATTTGATTTAATTCTTAATCTTAGATCAAGTAGCAAAATAGATATATTCTTTGAATTCTTAATTTTATATGATTTTACTCTCGTTTACCAACTAAACTGTTTTTCAAGGATTTTTTTTTTTAAATCTAAAAGTAGCTGGGGTCAAAATCATGTTCATTTGAAAAGAGGAAGATTAAAGAGGGAATTAAAGCGATAAAGGAGCGAACAATCACCTTTAAAAAAATGAAAATAACATTGATGTAAAAGACTAGAGTGGGATAAAATATGTCAACTTGTTAAAGTGTGATTATTTCTTTAAACCAAACTGACACTTTTTAAGAGCTTGTAGGATTTGTTAGTATGAAATACGTATTCCTTTGTATGTGTGGAGAACAAAACTGTAGAACAAGCAGAACAGGCTTGAAATTTTCATAGTCCAAAGCAAAATATAAATTTAGCAGTGAAGCAAGATCCTTTGACCTATATTACTGGGTAGTATAATAGAATAAGACAACTGAGACAATAAGTTAATAGCACACTTCAATCAACTATTTGTAGGAAATATACATATCATCAAATAAACTATCACAAAACCAAGCACACCAAATTTCACCACAACCATCACCACCACCATCAGCATCATCAAGTTGTGTTTATCCTAACTATTTGACATTGACTACATGAATCTTATTCTCCATTAAATTCAATGCAAGTCAATATCGCTAGTAATATCAAATTGGTTTTTCAAAATGCTCAAGTATATAATCCTTAAAATGTCCTAAGATGAGATTAAAAACTTGCCACTGGATTGGGGGCCAAAGTAAGTGGTTCTCTTATCTGTTTCTTTCCTTTACTTTTATTGCTCAACTATGATAGATGAATATAGACATTGAGAGAATGGGGGCAATATGCTATTCAAGAGTGTTATTGGAAATGAATATATTAGTTCTACTATAGTATGTGAATATGCAGACAGAGAAAACCATGCAGATTTCACCTATGGAAAAGATTTTTTCAGCCAAATTTTGGAATTTTAACATGACTCCAGGACGCTGAAAGTTCCAAAGAAAAGGAGCATGATTCTAGAAGTAACGTGTTGTTAGCTTCATTGCAAATCAATGTTTCTCCTAGAGCTAAAGGCTTTGCAAGACATCTCAACTATTCTAGTACTTCAAACCCATATATTTTCCTTGCTCTAATCAGCAAAGAAAATGTTAAGAGTTTCGAGCTAATAATCTATACTTTATTTAATATTAGTTTTAAGTCTTGTATGTTCTACATTTATTGATGTAGTATATAGACTTTACCTTTGGTTTAAAGCTCCAAACAGATAACAAACTCTTTCTAAGCTATGATGCTACAAGCTACTAGCAAGAATGAAAGTTAATCATTTTCATTAATTCTTATATCGAGTTGAAAAATACACAATTTTTTTATTTTCTGTTTCTTATTAAATATGCTTCTAGTATTGCTGACTGACTGAAATGTTTTCAAGGATTTTTTTTTTCATAAGAAGAGTAAAAACATATACCAAGAATTCAAAGAATTTGTGTATTTTCAACTTGATATAGCAATTTTAAAAATTATTAATCAACTTCCATTCTTTCTAGTAGTTTTTAGCATAGGAGCTTACAAAAAGATTGCTACCTCTTTAGGCTCTAAAACTTCCAAGGAAAAGAACGTCTATATACTAAAAATGGATAAATTAGACAATGAGATTTAGAACTAACATTAACAAAGTGAAATTACTCGGCTACTGCATTATCTCAGCCTACTTGATTTTGTCTAAATGAATAGACAAGAAGAGTTCAAGATGAACTTTTTCTATGTTATCTCTTCAACTAATTGCAAGTTTGCAACTACAGAATATTCTTTTATATGTTAATCCATTTTGTATTAATTCAATTGTAAGTTACAAGTGAATGTATCTTGTAAACAATGTTCATGTTTTGATTTTTTTTTTTTTTTGAAAATTATAAATCAGTTTCCATTAATGTGAGAATATAACATTTGAAGCACAAGTACTATTAGCGGTCATTGTCTAATCTGTCAGTATCTTCTGTTTCTGCTTCCTGGAACACCAGAAATGGGGGTCTGTTAGGAACAAAAGCTGTAGTGATGCAATCCATTTTCATAAGAATGCCCATCCATCCATTGAAATTCCTACTGACTATGAAAGTGAGAGGGAAGAGGGGGAGATATCTCCTGAAATCCATCATGGAGAAGGTAATTTCTTGAATTTTGAAGATTCTGAGATGGAAAAGATTGTTAGATTCAAAAATAGCTCAGAGCTGATCTATCAGGCTGAGGCAAAAGAACGGTCTGGACTGGACACTCTCAATGCTAACAATAACAATGGAAGTGCAGAAAGATATCGAAGTAACATCTCAAAGGCTTATGAGACAGCTGTAGATGCATCAGTTAGTGAAGATGATGGTGGCAACAATGCTGAGGAATCCTCTTATGAACATAGTGGGAAAAGGAAATGTGCCAATCAAGGTTTTAAAAGTGAGAGAAACTGGGTTGTAGAAATGGCTGATGCGGACATGTACAAGGCAGAGGGAACAAGTGAACCACGTTCAACTTTTTTTACAGAAATTTCTAAACCTCTTGCTGAACATTTGCCTAAACAATTGCATGAAGGTAGAGGATCAAGGATCTTCTATGGAAATTCTTCCTTCTATTTGCTTTTTAGGCTTCACCAGGTAAGGGGCACGTTTTTCCAATTCTTTTTAATTTTTTGCTTGAGCATATATTTTCTTATCATTTTCCAATTTGTTCTTTGGCAGATTTTGTATGATAGAATACTGTCATCGAAGATAAATGCTTCGTCAACTGAAACTCGATTGAGAACTCTGAAGAAAGCAAATCCTCCTACTCATTACTCCAAGTAACTGATCATGAACAATTGCTATACTATATATGTTGGTTCAAAAGCCAATTTCATGTATTTACATTGTTTCATAACGTGAGTGCAGATTTAAGAAGGCACTTTACAGTTATCTTAATGGTTCCACAAACAAATCAGAGTTTGAAGACGATTGTTTTGCATTTGTTGGACCTCAAGCATATTTGCTGTCCACATTGGATGTTTTGTTATCTAAACTCGCGAAACAGGTCGAATATGTTAAATTCTAGGATTTGCAAATCAATTTGTTTTCTTCTCAATGGCTTGGCTTTTGCATCTTTCTTTCAGCTACAAGAAGTCGCATCCAATAAGAAAGAAAACAAGTTCCTTCAGCTTTATGCAGATGAAAACTCCAGAAGACAATCCAGTGAGCTGATTTATCTCCGAAGTGCTTGCGCCATTCATCACGGGGACATATTCAGATTTACATGTGTACGTTCTCATGACCATCTTTTGACTCTCAAGTTGGACATTATGATCAATTTTTTATTTAATCAACTACATTGCTCTTAAGTTTTTTTTTAAAATCAATTAGTCTCATATCTCCTCAAATTACCATGTTTTGTTTAATTTACACGATCATTAACATAATGTAGGAATTTATTGTATGCGACATAGCTTCTCATCGCTTTTCTCTTTTTTGCAGTCTATGAATCCTACCAAGTTAACAATACAGTTGGTGGAACACCCATCTAAGGAATCTGAAACAACTACAGTTTCTAAAGCACCTAATTTTGAAACTTACGTTCATAATCACATTCTTAAGAGCGACCCTGAGAGAAAGGAAATGAGAAAACATTTCCTTAATAGGTAACCTTTTCGTATAACACTTGTGAGTTTTTCTAAATTGACTAGTATTTTACGGTTTTCGTTGGACTTCAGAAATATACCCAAATCCAAGTCCAGTTGTAAAATTCAGATGGTGAATGGTCTTTCACTCAAGACGTTCAATTCTTCCCCTAAGGTACGTAGCTTAAATTTCCAACCAACACCTACTTTTATCACATACTTATTTGAAGCGATATATACCGATTTATTATGAGAAGGGAACAGAGGACTACCACATCAAGCGAAAGGAGAAGAAGCCATCATCCTCCAGTGTTTCTTCATCTTGCAATCGTGCGACAACGAGTTCTTCACGTGTAAAAACGTCTTAGGAGGTTTGTATTTAAGCATTTGAATTAGTCCCCAGTCATACGACAGTTCAAGTTTCTTTGTCTTTGGCTGCTTTAGCTATGACATGAGCAGGTGTCAAATAGTACTACTTGTAAGAGCAAAATGTAACATAGAAGGCAGATTATCAGAAGCACAGGATTCCTTACTAGTTGTAGCATTTTGATAAAATTATATGGGCATAGAATCTTATTGATTTCACCTGTAGTTCAATCGTTGTATGTATACCCTATCTTGATTACGTAGGAAATACACTTTGTCTCTTACCACCACACTTATTGCATCCAATTGTAGAAAATTGAATTAATAATATTTCAGTAATTCAAATTTTATTAGAATTTGGTTTTAGGTATAATCGTTATGAATTATAAGAATATATATAAAGGTGGTTGTTCTATCGGTAAAGTAAAGAAAAATTTTTAATCACAATTTTAATTTTACATGCAATCCTCAATCATAAAAATCTTTATTTCTACTCTCTGCATGTAAAATTTTATTTGCTTTAACTTCCTTCCTCAAATTTTTTAGGTATAAAAGATTTAAAAATGAGTATAATTTCTCTTAAAGTTAGCACTTTACATTAGAAAATATAACACGGATTTTTTTCTGTTTTAATATAATTCTCCTAAATTTAACACTATTTAAAAAAAATCTAGTATATTTTTTATCCAATTGAATACCATTTAAAGAAAATCTAATATATTTTCCATCCAATTGAGGTAGAAAAAGAATTATACTCAATTTAATAGAAAATATACTAAAATAAGTATAATTTCTCATAAATTCGACACTTTATACTAGAATCGAATATATTTTCTATTAAATTGAGCACAACTTTTTTCCTACTTAATATAATTTTTTCTAAATTCAGCATCATTTAAAGAAAATCTAATATATTTTCCATCCAATTAAATATAAAATCTAGTATATTTTCCATTCAATTGAGGTAGAAAAAGAATTGTGCTCAATTTGATAGAAAATATACTTCGATTCTAATTTAATGTATTAAATTTAAAAGAAATTATACTACTTTATATACTTAAAATATCAAAAGTAATTAGATAAATATATTTGACTAAAAGTGGAAATAAAAAATTTTTTTAATAAAAATTATATGTAAAGTTATATTTGCCAATAGGTACTAGGTGCAAATTTTAACTTGTGCTGTTCATAAAAGCGTTGCAACGTAACCTCTTAGTTGATTTATTAAATTTTAATTGCCGAACCTTATTTCTTTAAATTTATCAAATCTTCTTAAGACAAGTAATGAATAAAAGCAGGTTAAAATAGGCGGTGGATGGACAAGGACTCGTACGCTTGTAAAGCAAAAGTATAAGAGCAGGTAAATGTGAATTTTTCTTCAATAAAAAAACCCCAAATCCACATAACTAGAAGAAAACTTCTAGTTCATGGGAAAAATAGAATCCTTAAACAACCTCAGCTTGGCTTCCAATGAGCAAAGTGTCCAAATTCCGGAAGAAAACAAAGTTTATTCGCCTCTGTTCATTGCCTTATTTTAGATTTTTTTTTGCTCTCCTACTTGGAGTTTTCCTCAGTGCCTGAAGTGTCGCACGTTCGTGAAGAGAAGTGAAACTCCATATTTGTTACAACAGTCTACGGCATCTCCATCTTTTATGCTCCCTCCAGGTTGTGCAATGACTCCGATGCCATTCTTGCACGCCTCTTCGACGGCGTCGTTCCAAGCTGCCAATGCGACAACTCCACGTTAATAATAAACCTCAGACAGAGAAAGGTTATCCAAATATAGACAACAGAAACTAAACAGTTAAAGCTCACAGAAGTTATCTGTTAAGAAACCGGAAGCAACATCTGAGTCTTTAGTATTCTTACCAAATGGGAAGAAGGCATCACTGGCCAATGCAGCTCCTTTTGCCGCTTCTCCGGCTTTTCTAAAAGCAATCCTTAGGCTTTCCCGCCGATTCGGCTGCCCACTACCCATTCCCAACATGCAATTATCCTGCAAAAAGATATCACTTACCACTTCATCTGGATGATCATGGACGGCAAGGCAACAAACCATAAGGTCTGGCAATATTACAATACTATGAAGTATGAAGTTTATATGTAAGAACAAACAGGTGCAAATTCTCAGAAATGATACTTTGGTCAATTGTCAGTCTCCTTTAGCATTTTGCTTCAAATAAGAATTAGTAGATTGACTATTAATAATTTGGTCAAGCAAAAAGATGTTCCAGAAAAAAAGAGAAAGATGGCCACCTATTATTTAATGTTTACACCAGCTATTACTGAAATTGTACTTGCCCACTCAAGAATCAGTTATTATAAATATACCAGATTATAAAGCAAATTGATTTTGAACAATCCAATGAAAATGAAATATTATCAAATTGCTTCAACACTAAAAGAATGGTGGTTGAAATACAAAAGCGTAACTGCACGAACAAGTTTATAATTGACAAATGAAAACTTATATTGGCGAAGTTCCACCAACCCAAAATGACTATAAATTAAGCTATCTATGAAACTCATGGATCATTCCTACAAGCCAACTTAGGGAGCACACTACCTATGGTCTAAAATGCTTGGTGAGAATTCACACAACTTGCATATAAAGCCAATTGCAATAACACTTCAAGAGGTTTTTGCCAACTCATAGACAAGCTACTTCCCCAAGATTACCATTATGTAAACATGATAGAGGATTCCTTTTTGTTCTTATCCGGACTAGAACCGTTGCACACTTCATAACAAATTGGCATAATGATGCTAGCATAGCAGCATCCTTCACAATGCCAACTCATGCCAAAAGTGTAAAAAATATCCAGGCACCTTTTGGCCTGCCAACACCTATGACCCATAATGATATGATGCAAAGAGAGTCTCAACAAAATCAATATAATATACTATTATTTCTTCTTGTCAACTATATATCAGGAACTAAAGTTCATAATCATTGTTGGTAACGATATAAACAATCTTGATGGAAATATTCTTACAATAACTATGAATGTGTTCTGGTAGTCAAATTAATCAAGCAGTTATGGGGCTAGTATATCCAGGCAACTTTAAAATCTCCAATTAGCATATGCACAAGCAGTTATGGCTAGAGGTGTAAATGAATCAAGCCGTTATTTAAAGCTCGATTCGATAAAAGCTCACTTGAGCTCGTTTAATGAGGCTAGTTAAGATAAACAAACCAAGCTTAAGCTTCACAATATTCGGCTCGTTAGCTCGTGAACATGTTCATTAAGCTCATGAATCAACTTTTAAATAAAAAAATAATAGTTTTGATATTAAATT
>JBBMJZ010387906.1:0-31713 GCA_037833815.1 Zingiber zerumbet | reverse complement strand
AAGGTCCTCAAGATCTCCCGCTACGCCGCCAAGATCGCCCTCGCCACCCCCTCCTCCCCGCTCCCCCCGATCCTCGCTCCCCGCCTCAAATCATTCGAATCCAGCGTCGGTCTCAGCCGCAAGGCCTTCCGCCTCGGTAAGTTCGTCCAGGATCTCAACGCCCTCCGTGCCGCCGCAGGCGGCGCTGCCCTCTCCCCCGCCGATCGCGTCCTCGCCGCCGTCGCATACGGCGGCGAGGGCATCTACTATTTCGTCGAGCAGTTCGTGTGGCTATCCAAGGCCGGTCTCATACCCTCCGAGTACTCCCGGCGGCTCCAAAAGATCAGCGCTTGGGCGGAGCTTATCGGCTACTTTGGCAGCGTCTCCCTAAAGGCACGAGAAGTACGAAAGATCCAGTCTTCGATCCAATCGAGGATCGACAGCGCGAAACCTGGAGAGGACGACGAGGAACTAAGGAAACTGAGAACGAAGCTACTGCTGAAGCAGCTCTCCATCCTTCAAGACCTCGCCGACGGACTGATGGCGCTCGGCGACGTCAGGGACGGAAAGGGCTTCCTCCTCTCAAACACTCTACTGATGGCTTCGGCAGGGCTCTTTTCAGCACTCATCAGCACTCACAAGAACTGGACTTCTTGCTAAGGTAGTCCCTCCTCTCCATTCCTCTCAGAATAAACAAAACAAAGCTGAATGCATTCTTTGTTTCACTTTTAAAGTTGAATTTAATAAATGGGATTCAGTTCTGCTGCTGCTATAACTGAACCATTCTTGATTAGTGATTACTTTGCTTATTATGGATTTGTGAAGATTGCTCGATCGGTAGTGGAGCCATTAACAATGTCTGTATATACATTTTCAGATACATCCACTTCTTTTGTGTCATCCTTCCTCTTTCCCTTGTTATATCTTCTATCCAAGTAAACTGGGCGTAAAGCTCATGGGCCTTGGCGGTTTGAGTTTACCTCTTCTCATGTTCCATTGTTGCTAGCTTCTTTATACTCGCCATACTACCTTTATAGCGCATCCCTAATGCAGTTCACTTTCGTTAGTGCTCTTGGATGGTCCAATTTATCTTCTGGTGTTTGATTGATTGTTGCTCCTTGATCATCTTGAAAAAAAAAAATGCAACTCGTCCATCAAGGTACAAGTTTGCATCTTTCAGCGGCGAGGTATTAAAATCCTAATTACGGTGTGGGCGGGGGGCCTTTTGTGCTTTCAATTTACCCATAGCGAATCAACGGAAGGAAACAAATCCAAAATAGGAAATCCACTCACCATCAGGCATTAGTCGGTCACCGAGTCAAGCGTCCTGCGGCCCACTGCTTCTTTCCCTGCTTATAGACACACAGACAGCGTTTTGGCTTCTAGCTCGAACCTTTTCTGGCCGAAGCGTCGTTGCGTCACCAATTCGTCAGAAAAACTAAAATTAATAAGTATTCCAAAATAAACCAACCTCGTACTTCCACCTCGCTCCCTCCCATCGCCACGGCCGACACCCACCGCACCGCCACCACGCCTCCCTCTCGCCCGCCGCTTATCTCCCCTCTCCCGTTCCTTCCTTCCTTCCCTGCACATTTTTTGCTTCCTGCTTAAGTAAATGGATCGGCTATTTCTACCCCCGCCGGGCTTTCCTGGCTCGCCCTCCACCACCGGGGCCGCGCCGGACCCATGGAGGCCTTCTTCGACTCATGGCTCACCCGCCTCGACAACCTCCGGGCCGAGCTCCTCCACGCCGTCACCCACCGGCCCGACCTCATCCCCAGCGCCGTCGACGCCTTCCTCATCCACTACCGCGACTACAGCGGCGCCAAGGCCCGCCTCGCCGACTCCGACCTCCTCCGCGCCCTCACCCACCCGTGGCTCACCCCCTTCGAGCGCACCTTCCTCTGGATAGGCGGCTGGAAGCCCTCCCTTGCCTTCCGCCTCCTCCCCGGACGGTGCCTCCTCGGGCCGGACCAGCGCGCCGCAGTCGAACTGCTCCGGCAGGAGGTGGAGCTGGCGGAGCACCGGATCTCGGAGGACATGGCTGGCGCGCAGGAAGCCATGGCCGGCCACGCGGTGCTCGTGGCCGTGAGAGCCGGACTCCTCTACGCCAACGGGAGCGCGTGGGAGGCGGCCGTGGACGAGGTGTCGAGGGCGCTGAGGGCGACCGCCAACGCGGCGGAGGAGCTACGGGACGCCACCCTGCGGCGAATGGTGGAGATCCTGACGGCAGCACAGACGGCGGAGTTCCTCGCCGCCGCGGCGGAGCTCAGGCTCCGAGTGCGCAGGTGGGGTTTGCGACGCAACCAAAGTCGGTTCGCTTGAGATGTGCGGTCACCGACGCTGATCCCTAGTTACCTGTATAACTGTGGTAGTTAACTGGTGGCCCTGCTTCGAGTAGTTACTAAATAAGGTAGAGCGCGCTGACGTCATCTGTTTTCTACTAGAAGTATTAATCAGAAAATTATGCTATAGTAGATTATGGGTTTTTGATCCTACGGCCAATCAAGCACATAAAGCCTTGTGACTAGTCATTGTAAATCGAGGTAAAGATCACAAAAACTAAAGAGAAGGCTTGAGCTAAAAAAGAGCAAATTTTAATTGGACAAATTTCCTAGGCCTGAGCTCTTATTTGAATAAATATGAGAAATTAGTTCGGGGATTTAATTTGCTTGCCATTACGAGTTAAGTGAGTTCCACCTCGTGCCCAAGTAAGTTTCTAAATGTTCGTCGTCCTAACAAGAGTAAATCAAAATACGAAATCTGTATTATATCAACAGCTGAAGCAAAAGGCTAATCATGAAGCTGCACGAATTGACACCGGACTGATAAGCCCCAAAATTAGTTGACTTAAATTGGATTAAAATATAATAAATAAATAAATAAATAAGCGGCATTAACAATACATGGAGAAGTATCATATGCGACATGAACGTCGCAGCACGGGTGAGGAGATTGCCCTCATAGCAATGGGATGTAGTCAGACCAACACGAGTAGAATTTTTCCAATCAATAAATGGAGACGCAGGCGTGAACCATGATAAACTAACTTCAGCAACAAAATCACATAAGTAGATTCATCATTGTGAGTTGCATCTGCAACAACTCAGTTCTAGTTTGAAGCTATGGCAAAATAAAATATATTTAAATCCTGATGACAGACTATAGATGAAAAACTTTCAAGTGTCTTGACAGCATCATCATCACTGTACATCCCTAAGTTCCATCTTCACTAGTTTATTGTAAAACACTCGATCGTGAGATCTCCCTGAATTACTTTCCAGGATAGCACTTTGCACCAGTTCCTAGCATACAGAAAAGGTTGGTTGAGGATGCAACCAAGATTAAGAACAACAGAAAAACAAAATGAGGAAAAGAATTTCCCATTAAAAATAAGTGTAAATGTTGGAAATAGATGGTACAAACCTTGACATGCCTGTTAGACATGAATTTGCCTAAATTGTGAAGAATGCACCTTAAATCTTGAGCCTGCAGTGATAAATATACAAAAACAAATTGAACACCCAATCATGAGAAAGAAGGGAAAAAAAAAAGATTGAAAGCAGGTAAAATGATCTTGCTGAATTACCTTAATGTATCCCACTCTGTTTTTATCAAAATATCTGAACGCCTGCAAATGAGAGCATGCCCATTGTTATCATGAAAACAACATACCAATTAAAATGACCAAAACCTTCAACAAAATGAAAATTCAATCACCTCCAAAAGCTCCTTATCCAACACTCCATCCACTATGAATGCTTCCTTGACAGTTTTTACAGAAACTTTCTCATTCTTTACAGAATCCGTCCTGTCATCATTCTGTTTATTATCCTTCACGACTGCTTCATCGTCATTATCGATGCCAGTTTTGTCAGTGTTACTTTCCTTCATAACCACAGGATCTACATCCATCTTAACATCAACTTCCGACTCAGTTTCCACTCTTACACCAATATTATCATCCTGTACAGATATTCATAGAATTATAAAAACTCAAAAATCAAAGAGTTGGTAATGTGAAAGATTGCAAATCTGAGGGATCACTGAATAGGGTTTTTCCATGCTAAATTAAAATATGCAAAATGGGCTCCTTTTGAAAATGAACTCAATTAAGATTCCACAAAGTACACAGATGTGCATCTATTTTAACATTCAAAAATTAACAATGAGCTTAGCTGATATCTACTGTATTGCAATCTTCATAATATTCAAATATTTTGAGTAACCAGCATGAGACAAATAGGACTGCAATTGGTAAATGAATCAAACCTCCAACACTGGTACCCAAAGTGATGTTGTACCATTTTGGCAAACCAAATAGCTCTTAAGGCATGCCATCATGGGAACCAAAGGAATCCAGTAGTTACTTTAACAAGATAAATGAAATATCAAATCAATAAGAATGCTCATCTTTTGTAAGTGATGATTCTGAATGTAAAGCTCAGAATACCAATCCTACCAAGGCCTTTGCAAAGAGACACATACCAACTTAGGTGTGAATATGTTATGCATGCCAAAGATGAAAAAAATACTCCAGCTGCATTTGAATCTAAACCATTTAATATTGGTTGTGGATAAAGAAAGAAGTCTGAGAAGATCTAAATTAGGTCATCTCATTGGGTTGGGAACTTATCCCATAGATCAACAGAAACAAATAAACAATCAGAACAAAATCACCTAGAGTAAAAAGGCTAGAATGTTCACATGATCAAACACAAGAATGGCACAAAGTAAAGAAAACATTAATTATAACTCAATGAGAGGAACCATAGACATTAATCATAACTTGCCTTTTGAACTCCATTTGATCTAGAATCATCATCTGCTTCCTCTTCTTCTATAATTTCTTCTGGATCTTCATCCTCATCTATCATATCATCGTCCATTGCCTTGTCTTCAACTTTAGCTTCATGCCCTCCACCTGAAGAACTATCTATGCCCTTATTTTCATCTTCCTTTACTGATTTTGTAGACTCACTAACAACATTTAAAGCTTCATCATTGTCTTTGTTAGACGTATCCTCCTTTGCAACAGGAGGGCTATCATCAGTTTTTGGACGTTTGGTAGGTGATTTCTCCTTTCCAGAAACCTTTTCTAGTTTTTCATCACGTTGTCTTTTCCGATTATTTCTTTTCAATATACATCTTTTATTCAATTTCTGAATATCAAAAAATAAAGATAGTTAAATTAAATAACAAGGCAACTCAAACAACAGAGTAACACATTTACATTATACCTCAAGAAAGGACAATAAATGATAGCCCATCGCAAACTGAAGCATTTCATTGAAGGCCTCAGCAAACAGGGAAAGCTGAAGAAATCCACATATAAAATGGCGCATAAGACAAAAATCATAATAGTGCAGATAAATAGAAAATTACTTTGCATATTTATTATGCTTAGCTAACAATAAGAAAGGGAAAACAGATATATGATTCTGTTACAACATAAGCACAAGAATATGTGTTGATAGATTAAATTGTGTATTTTTCAAGGGGATATGTTCACAAACTTATGCACGTCAAACACACATTTCATAGAAATATATCTACAAGGATATAAACACTGGTTTATTTCAAGGCATACCATTCAGTTTGTAATTCAAGTTTTATCCAGTGATGCTTGTTGCATGAGCATGTTAAATAGCACAACAAAGCATCATCACTAATAAGGCATTCGACCATGCCTTAGAAAAGACTAGAAATTATTATAGTATTTAATGTAAACAAACCTCAAATGATGATTCTTCTACATCTTTATCACTATAATCTAGGAGTCCATCCAATGAGAGGGACACAGAACGAAGCTGCAGAATAAAAATTTAACATGTTAGGCAAGTTGGTTCAGGCATTCTGTGAGTGAAATATAAACAATGCAACTAAACATACTTTGGATCCCCTGCTTCGATGGGATTTCATAATCAACCCAGGATGCTTAGGAGGTTCTCCAGAACCTCCTTTCTCTTTTTCTTTGCTAGACTTTTGGTGCAGCTCATGCTTTCCATCTCTACTCATCTCTTTTTCATCTTTTTTTCTCTCTTTTCCTTCTTGCCCACCTTTCTTAGAGTCTTTTTCTTTCACATTTTCCAAACCATTGACAGTCTTTGAACTTCCCTTCTCTGGGATGACATCACTATCAGCTGATTTAGTTTCCTTTGTCTTATCATTTGTCATTGTTATTTCATTCAACTGATCCTTGTTAGGAATATTAGATCCCTCTATTGTCTGTTTTTCGGGAGTATTCACTTCAACTGCTGTTTCCTTCTTTTCCAAATCACCTTTTACATCTTCCTTAATTTCTTCAGTGTTTTTGTTTGCTTTTGCATCCTTAACTTTCAGAGTGGAAATTTTTCTTTTAATCACTCTTCTGATGATTTTCTTTTTTCCAGGAATCTTAACATCTGCACCATGTCCACTGGAGCCTCCATCATGTTCTTTCTTCACTACTTCTGTTCCATCCATGATTGTTGACTCATTTTTAGTTTTCCCATCAGTTTGGGCTTCAGGTGAATTAGCTTTATCTTCCATAAGTGGTGACTTATCAAGAGTACCTTTTGTGTCAATTGTCGTTGTCATAGTTGCAGGGCTCTGCTGATCAGCTGAAATTGTATCTATTTTATCAGAATTGCCACGTTTATTTTCTGTGTTTTCATCTTGCATATCCATATTCACTTCCTGCTTGGTGATACTGTCAGCGCCAGCAATAATTGCTTTCTTACCAACAGCCTTTCCTTTCACTACCTTCTTAACAATTTTCCTTTTGGTTTTTTTAGTCTCAGCTGACAGCTCAACAGAACCTTCACCAGCCAAATTCTCGCTGGTTTTACTTTGTCCACCGTCAACAACATCATCTTTTCTTTCTGTATCAGCTAATGAAAGTATTTTTTCTTTCTGTTCAGATGGAATTTTATTGGATTCACCAACTTCAACCTTGGACTGGTCATTACTTTTCACATCAGCAGCCTCATCCTTAACCAAGTTGTCTTCAGATTTCAGTGTTCCAGCTGAGTTATTGTTCACCATTTTACTTTGAATTTTTTCCCCTGCATATGTCAATAATGATATGCATAAACGATGCACTTCAATAAGAATGGCTAAAATTACGAGGGAAGAAAACCCTCGGACTTACCTTGGCCAGATTCCTTCTTTTCTGCAGGTTTCTAGAATAGATGTTAAAAGACAAAAAAAAATCATAATTTAATAGGGTTCTTGGATGAATTAATGCATAGAAAAAGCAATGGAAAACAGATTTGAGAAACAAAAGGAGAAAATAAACCTTCTCCTTTGAAACTCGTTCCCTCTCAGCCATCTCCTTCTTGTATGTCAGCCACTGCGCTCGCCACTGATCCAATGATGGAAGGCATTCCGACAAGTTTGGCACATACAACACTGTAACTTCCTTGTGGCTAAAAAAACCATCCTTTCCAACTCTATCATAGTGTATCTAACAAAAGTACATAAAATAAGATCTCAAATTATCATAGAAATTATAAAAGAATACCTTCGAACCTACTAGCTTATATGAAGAACTCAGCATATGCATTAAAGCAAATGCAACTTTCTGATTAGTTTAGTCAAGGACACAAGGAGCATATAACCAGCCTAAGATATGCAAATATAAAAAAACATTGGAAGAAGTAAAATTTGGTAGAAGCAAAGATAAAAAATAATAAAAATACATGATTGGACCACAGAACCAATAACTGATCCTGCAATCATCATGCAACTTTGCTTTCATTGGTAGATAACACAGTAAGCACTTCACTGTCACATAAAGCAAGTGTGAAGATGTAATAGACATGTATGCGTTTTAATCCAAGTAGTGGTATATATATTAAATAATGTTAGCTACTAGTGAAACACTAGACTACTGCCTCTAACACAAGCTAACACATCATAGAATTAAGTCACAATCAGTTAAAGTCATCAGACCGGGTCTGCACAATCCATCCCACTGGAGTCCCTACTCAAGCAACCAGGAGACCTGAATAGGTTTGATACCCTGTTGGGCTACAGACAGGACAAACCAAATCCATCCCAAATTGAATATTTATTTGGGATGAACAGCCCCTTCTCTCAACCAAGGTGGAATTAAGAAGTAGACTGAGAACTCACAAAATAAGTGACAAACTCAATGAGTGACTTTTCAGTAAATTTCTGTGTTTCAGTATCATTTCCTTCTGTATAAGAAATGTAACTGCATAATCCAAACAAAGAGGAAGGTTAATAACTGGTTCAGTGAGATTTCATTAGGCTGGTCACTAAGAAGACTTGGAAGCGCAAGACCACAAAACAAATCAAGGTCCACAACTTATTTGTGTAATAAATTTGCCTGGTCTAATAAGAGTGTAGGTATTCTTTGATAGTGCATACAAGATAACTTGATTTGGTATCTTACCCAAGTACAGAATCAGTGGTACCAAGTAAATAAATTACCTATAATAGCTCCCTATGCATTAGAATCCGACCAGTTCATTAGCACATCAATTAAGGATGAGGTTTTAACTGATCGGATTCTAATGCACAAGGGGAAATTATGATGTAAATAGAAATAATAATGAAGCATCTAAGAATAATTGGGGTCCAAACATGAATAAATGAAGCACAACTTAGGTGGTGTTTGGTTCTTTCCTAGAAATCGGAATGAGAATGGAAATGGGAATGGGAATGATAGTATTGTGGAATGGGAATGAGTATGAGCATGAATATCACTCTTAAAAATAATATTTGGTTAGTTGAATATTTTCTATCGAAATAAATCAAAATTTTCTTTTTACCCTTAAGAGAAAAATAAGAGAAAAAACTAGATCTGAGAGAAAGTTGAATGTGAGAGAAAAAGGTAGAAAACGTGTGATGAGAGAGGATGAGGAGAGAAAAAGTCAGATGGGAGAGAATCAAGAGACAGAAAGTGTGATGAAAGAAAATGACGAGAGACTGTGTGATGAGAGAGATTAAAGAGAAAGAATGAAGAGAGGGAAAGTGTGATAGAAGAGAATGAAGAGAGGGAAAGTGTGATGAGAGAAAATGAGAAGAGAGAGTGATGGGAGAGATTGAAGAGAGAGAAAACATGATGAGAAAGAAAGTATAATACAAGAAAATGAAAAGAAAGCGTATGGGAGAGATTGAAGAGAGACAAAGTATGATGAGAGAAAGAGTGTGATGGGAGAGAATGAAGAGAGTGTGTGATGAAAGAAAATGAGGAGAGTGTGATGAGAGAGAAAAGGATAGAGAAAGTGTGATGAGAGAAAGTGTGATGAGAGAATGAGAGAGAGAATAAGGAGAGAGAAAGTGATATAAAAGAAAAATTGAGCAAATATATCAAGGGTATTTCTGTCCAAAATAATTTAGATGATATCCAAGTTTTTCGATATGGTGAAACCCAGGGAGGTGGATTTCATCAATAACCAAGTTTTTGGGTTTCATTCCAAAATCTAATTCTCATTTCCATCAACCAAACACAAGGTTTGGGAATGAATCCAATTCCCCATTCCCATACACGTATACCAAACGCCACCTTAATGTCCATCTACTGCTGAGATTGTATAAAATCAATCACATCTAATCAATGATAATAATGAAATGGCCTTATGAATTATCCATCTACAGCTGAGATGGTATAAATCAATCACATCTAATCAATGATAATAATGAATTGATCGATACTAGTTTCCCTGGAAATATATTGGCCTTATAAGCCAAGAATGCTACTGTTCATCAAATTTAAATGCAGGATAACCCAATTAATAAATGCAACAAAAATAGCAAAAGCAAGAAAATCTCGTCCATGTAATAAAGAATAAAAAAATATTAAAAATTTACATAACAATATTCAACAGACAGCTTTCCAAAAAACGGAGGGGAAAAGGAGGCCTAGAAGGCTACATGTAAGTATTTGAATAAGACAGCAATCTGTATGCTCAGATTAGCATTTTTCAAATGAATTAAAGAGATGTCAAACCATCTAGAAAGAATGAGGCAAAGGATAGAGTAGATAGCAGAGAACAACGTACAAAAATTTCTTGCAGGTCACCACAGAATAGATTGATTTGGTATTAAAATATTCCTTAGGACATTGTGTCAGAACAACATATAAGCAGAAGTTTTGCAAGCAAAGTACGGATAAATTTACCCCATGAGTGCACAATAGTCGTACAAATAAAGAAAAAATAGTAAAAATGAAATTCAAAATACAGACATATGTACCTCAAGGAAACGATTCCAATGATGGCAGCAATGCAGGTCAAGTTGACTTAAATGTTTGACATGTCTGCGAGAAAAAGAGTGCTTCGTAGATCAATTATGACTCACACATATCGGATAATAAACCATACTAAAACAAATTCACAAGTAGCTTGCCTGATAGCTGTCTGAATCAAGGAAGAATCATCAACTTGCATATCCCCATCAGAAGTCACATGTGATGGACCTCCAATTGCCAGAAAAGAATGATCTTTCTTCATAATAGCAAACTTCAAGATGTTGTTAACATGCACTGGCCTCTCGTCATTGTCTTTACCAAAACACAACTCATTCAAAGCTTCAGCACTGACTCCACTCATCAAGATAACCTGAAAATAAAAATATCTTGCAAATAAGATCATAAATACAGAACCAATTTACAAAATTTATTTAAAAAAATACTTTATATAATTTTATTTTAACAGATCTGCTTGTACATTTTCTTTGTAATATCACTGAATGTTTAAAGCAGAAGGAAAATGTGCATTGACTTCTCAGACTAGTGGAAAATGTTTTCATCAAGAAGAAGGAAAATTGTGTCTATGGTTATATGACTATGGTATAGCAAAACATAGAGCAAGCAATAGCCTGGTAATGTAATATTGAAAGACATTAAAGTACAAGCAAGCAATGATAAATTTTGAATTTGGAAGTTAGATAGTCAAGACTCAGATAGGTATATTATGTTCACGAGTACACAATTAATTCATTTTTAAACTACCAACACATAGAAAGTGTTATCTACAGTTACATGTCCATAGAAGTAATACAAAAAGAAGCATGTGTAGTTTACCTTGGAGTTCCAAACAGTTTTAACACCCTTGGATTCAGAGGAGTCCTGCAAGAAAACAGGCCCTTTCTCCTCACTTTTATCTTCCACATCCAAGAAACTGTGCTGAAAGCTACAGAAAAGAATATGGTACAACCACTTATTTATCACATTTGCCAAGAAAAGAAAATTAGAGAAATTAGTACTAAATTAACAGCGGAAGAATTTTATGGCCTCAAACCTAACAGGAGTATGAAGAGAAAGATTCAGTGTTTCCCTCGGCCAGTTCACAATAACCTGTGAAATATGCAATTGCAGTATCAATGTAGGTAATACAAGAACAAAAAGTTTTGAACCAAGAAATTATATTATTGAATGTAAGTCGAACCTTCGAAAAATCTGCTGCTATCACTAGCCTAGGATATCTCTTGCTCAAAGACAAATGATCTCTTTCAACATCCACCAAGCAGAATGGATAAACCTGCCATCGTTATGTTAATCATTCCACAATATTACCATAAACATTTACGAAATGGATATAACCAATTAATAGTTTCAACTGTGCATTTTACATAGATATGTTGTGTCCCCAAATATATTGTCTTTTCTAAGTTAACGCAAACATCAGAGCTTAACAAGTTTGCCAGGACAGAATTCTAATTATGATCACAGCAAAGAAGATGATGAACAAAGGGCAATTAAAGGAGACAATAAATTCCCAGGTGAAGAGAGGAAAGGAGAATCCAACATAGAGAAGATGAACCAACGTCTGAAATTAGGTTTTCAATAACTGCAAGTTGGACTAATAGGATTGCATCAAGTAGACATGACTGACAATCTAAATGAACGATTGACTATATAGTTATGATTCTATCTTTTACCTTGCAGATGTATTCTCTCTTTTTTTCTTTAACAGGTGAATGATGCCTTCAGTGCCAAGAACAAACAGATTAGTTAGAAAGCTGCAAATCAGAAGCAGCAGCAAGCAGCAGGCATAAATATAGCAGGAAGATCCACCTATGCACAGCCTCGCGATGTGGTGTTGCTCGACGAACAGCCTTCTCATCCTTTATTAAAGAAGAACCTCTATGATCTCTAATAGGTCTTGGTGGTGTTCGTTCTCGCCTTGCTTCAAGTGCACGCCTGCGATCTCGTTCCCTTTCCTTTTCATGACGCTCTCGAAGGCGTTCCCTTTCACGTTCTCTTTCGCGTTCCCTTTCGCGTTCCCTTTCTCGGTCCCTTTCGCGTTCTCTTTCTCGTTCCCTTTCACGTTCTCTTTCACGTTCTCTTTCACGTTCCCGCTCTTCTCTTTCGCGTTCCTTTTCTCTCTCCCAAATCAATTCTCTACGACGTTCTTCCTCCCTTAACTCGAGCTCTCGGCGGTAAGCATGCCTATCATCATTCCTTTCGTCCACCATGGAGACTCCAAGGGCTGGATGTGAACGTGCAAGAACACTAGGTTGATAATTAGACTCATGAGTACCCAGGATACCCTTTCCTGCAGCATAATCTCGACCAGGTGGCAAACCCACCCCATAAGCAGCATTCAACGATCCTTGGCCATACACAAGGTCATCAACATTTCTCCTGGGAGCTCCCCCTAAAATGGAAGCTGTTTGTCCACCATAAGCAGCACCAAAACTAGATAGACCATGGGGATCAGCATCCATCCTTGCACCATAGCCGCTAATTTCTTGTGAATGAGTAGGAAGAGTCCTTGCTGTATAGTATTCATCTTGTCTGCCAGAAATGCATATTCCATCTCAGTGCAATAAGATTCGTAATTTCCACTAACTACAAAGCAGCGAATGGAGCTGCATACAATACCAAATAAGCAAAAGAAGATCGGTGCAAGACACCACTAATATCGGCCATCATTTTCTTAGTAACACAGGAATCCAATCATACCCACACATAATATTTAAATAGAAATGTACACGTAGCAAAACAGAGAAAATAATGGCATTGTCTTATAAGTGCATCAATATACCTTATGTCTGCACCCGATTGCAGTTGCTGAGCTTTCAGCAATTGTTGTCGCAATGAAGCCTTAAAAAAATGAATAATAGGATGATCAATATCTGCACCTGCAGAAACAAATCATAAATAGGATAAGAGTCTATAAGCAAGTACCTGGTCCATTCGATCATGCAGTTCAACCTGCAAAGATAGATTTCCAAGTAATTTAAGAACCAAAATCATCAATATAGCTAACATTTAACAAGGTGTAATATGGAACAAGTATTAAGGCACAAAAATAAAAATGAAAACCTGATGACGACTATTGAGAGAAACAGACTCAAGGTATCTTCTTGATGAATCACTCTGCAAATCTCTGCCAGCAAAAGCACCCTGATGTTCACCATAGTGCCTCCTGTCTGCTACACCATAATCAGGATTTTTTACTGAAGAAAACTGATCCCCTTTCTGGGAATATGCATGAGTAGCTGCAGAACCATAGTCATCAGTTGTAATGCCCAAGCCTGATACAAGAGTTCCAGATGGGAACTTGGATGGCTCTGCCAGTGCAGATTGATAAGCAGATTGACCTTGTAAGTTGGATGATGAAACTGCTTCTTTACTGCTCACAACACCAACCTAAACCAGAATATATGCTTCAAATGTTAATGACTAACTCAGGGAACTAATAATCAAAGTAATCAGACTTATGACAAAATATCTGGTCAAAAACATATTCATGGCTACAAAAAGTTACTCCTGGAGGAATTCAACCATGCAAACCTGAAGCCAATTTCAGCTGAACAATAAGGCAAATGTCTATCAGCAACAACCGAAGAGGTACTCATCCATTTTTACATTCCATTTTTCATTTTGTGGTTTTTTCCTCATTACTTGTAAACAGACTGTGTATACAGACACTGAATTCCGCTATTACATGTATATGAAAAGCAAGAGAAATATTCCTTTGGAAGCAATAAAAACGATCCTTTGTATGGTTATAGGCTGTAATCAGAATATGTGATGAGGACTTGATATCACATAATAAAAAGACAATGAAAAGCAAAGATAAATTACAAACTGATAAACTTTATTACATTTTGATAGCTCCAAATATATTTCAATGTAACGAGTCTTTTTGAAAAAACAACAACAATCGAACCTTATCCCACTAGATGGGGTCGGCTATATGGACCCTTCTATGTCATTAGGCTGTATTCCCTATTATATCATCATTTATACTTAAATTTTCTCTTGTTTTATTATTGCTAATCAAGATTTTTTTTGCTCTTCCTCTTCCTCGTTTAATATATATATTTTTCATAGTTTCACATTATCTAACTGGAACATTTATTAGTCGTCTAACTATATGTCCCTACCATCTTAAAAGTCTCTCAAAGTTTTCCCTCAATAGATGCACCTCTCTCTTAATGCACTCATTTGTTATTCTATCCACACAGCATCATATAACATAGCAAATCTAACCGCTGTCTTAAAAAACTCTTCTTTAAATTTTAGAGGTACTTTATGATCACATAAAACACCCAACGTTCTCCTCCATATCAAACTACTTACTTTATTCTATGTAAGACATGTCTCTCACCTAAATACTTAAAGCTCTCAATTCAAACTCATTATCTCTTATCTTAAGAATTGTCTCATAACATCTAACATTGCTAAACTTAAATTCCATATATCCTGTCTTTACTAAGTCTAAAACCTTTCACTTCTAATGTTTCACGCCAAGATTATAGTATAGCATTTATTCCTTCACATGTCTCATCTACCAAAATAATATCATCTGCAAACAACATGCACTATGGTACCAATGAGTTCGTCACTGATTAGTATATAAAGATAGGGTCTTAGAATTGATCCTGATGTAACCCTATCTTTATTGAAAATACTTCAATTAATCCATCTGAAGTCTTCACTCCAGTCGTTATATCCTCATACATATCCTTAATTAGTTCAATATATATTATGTTGACACCTCTCTTTTCTAGAATTCTCCTATTAATTTCTCTTGAAATTCTAACATAAGCTTTTTCAAAGTATTATATTGTGTAGATCTTGTTTTTGCTCCCGATACTTTTCAATTAGTTACCAAAGAAGATGCATAACTTCTATTGTCGACCTTCCAAGCATGAACTCAAATTGATTTTCGATGATCGTGGTCTCTTTCATTAAATTTTTTTCTATCACTCTTTCAAAAATTTCATGGTATAACTCATTAGTTTAATACCCCTATAGTTGCATAATTTTGTATGTCTCTCTTGTTCTTATATAAGGGAACTAGAGTCCTTACCCTCTATTGATTTGGCATTTTTTCGTTTTCAATATCAAATTAAATAATTTTATAAGTCATTCAATACAATATTTTCTTAGATACTTCCATACCTCTACCAGAAAATCAATGGTCCAAAGGCTTTTCTATTTTGGTTTGAATTCTACGATAAAAATTTAAATTTATATAATCATTTGACCTACTTCAATTACCTAAGTTAAGTTGTCACCTAAACCTTCATTAAAAAGTTGATGAAAAAATGACTTCCTCTTTTATTTCTCCATCATTTACTAGTGTCTTATTGCATTCATCTTTATTACATCTTATTTGAACAAGATCTCTATCTTCCTCTCTCTTACTTTAGTTATTCTATAATTGTCTCTTTCCTCTTATTTTGTATTCAATTTTAGATATAACAGTTCAAATTTTTCATTTTTTGCTTCATTCACTGCTTGCTTAGCCTATTTCTTGCTTAGCCTATTTCTTAGCTATTGTATATTATTTTAAGTTTTACTCGTTCTTACAAATACATAATTTCTTATAGGCTATTCATTTTTCCTTTACTTTCTCCAATACTTTCTCATTCCACCACCAAGATTTCTTAGTTGGTGGTGCATGTTCCTTTTACCTACTATTTACCTTTGATACCATCTTATCCCATATCATATTAGAGTTACCGTATATTTCACCTAATACTGATATTCCTATCTTCTCCTTAAATATGTTTTGTTTCTCATCTTTTAACTTACACCACTTAATTCTAAGAGTGATGTATATTTTTCTTCTATTGATACTATAACTTAAACGTATATCCAACACTACTAATCTATGTTGACCTTGCAATCTTTATAAATCATTTTATTCCTCTTCCCAACCATAAGAAAGTCCATTTGTAATTCATTATTCCCACTTTTAAATATGACAAAGTGTTCTTCTCTTTTCTTAAAAAAAATATTAGTTAGTATAAGGTCATATAAAAAAAGGGCAGCCCGGTGTACGAAGCTCCTGCCATGCAGGGTCCTGGGGAAGGATCCATTGTACGCAATCTTACCTTACTTTTGCAAGAGGCTGTTTCCAGGATTCGAACCCGTGACCTTTTGGTCACATGACAACAACTTTATCATTGCGCCAAGGCTCCCCTTCCAATATAATTTTCTCTTATTTATTTATTTTTTCAAAACTCATAACTCCATGCACCCTTTCATATTCCTTATTTTTCACTCATACATACTCATTTAGATCGACTCCTATTAAAATCATTTCACTTGACAAAATATTTTATAATACTTCATTTACATCGTCGCAAAACAAAATAGTATATAAAACAAAAATTTAGATTTTAAAACATAGCCGATTCATTTTGACAAAAGGCTGCTCCTATTGTGTTTCAGAAGTACTATTGTATAAGATATTAATTCAGAATATAAGATCAAAAATGTCACAGAATTTAAATCCTAAGTTATACATTTAATATTTTTTCAGTGGAACCTAAGAAAATGATATATTACATGTTATCTCAAATAGTTTACTCTCTCTCTCATTAAGTGAACAATTATCTCGCATCACATCTTTCCATATATCTAAAGGTTTGTTTAGAAAAAAAAGAAAAAAAAATGTTAGGATATAATATGAAAGAAATTAAATATGCTATGTATCACTTCAGTTTTCTATGTACTAAAACACATTTGTTAACCTAAACCCAAACTTCACTCAAACAAATAAGAGGCATTCTTTAAGCTACTAGCTATAGATAAAATTAATAAACTAAATTACAACTTGTTTGCCATGTGCAAAAACTTGTTTTATAAAATTTAAGAAAAACTACATTATAACTTGTTTTTAAATAAAATTAATATAATATGAAATTGAGTTTTTTGTATTAGTATGAATATGAAATTAAATGTTTGGGTAATTCTTACTATCAAATATTTAATCATTTTATTTTTGATAATCCATGTATCCAACTCTTCGAACTGACTAATCATAAAGGTGATTGGCTCGACCCCACAGAAATTTACCACTAGCCACCGGATAAATCCAGAAGCGCAAATGGCTCATCGCTCCATAGCCAATGTTCCAGGGTTATTTTCCCACGGGAGGAAATTAATCGACAACCACAGCTAGGAATCGACCCGTGGATGCCTAGTTCACTATGAAAGCATGTTACTGTTGCATCATAGACTGGGGGCAATATTTAATAATATTAATACTACATTGAGTACATATATTACTCCATTGTACAACATTATTCAATATAAAAAATAACCACATGAAAATTTGCAACATCATATAATTAGATTATTGTAAATGTATATATTCTTACAAATACAAAATTACTCTTTAGATGATACTAAATTACTGATTATCAAAATTTGACCCTTAGATGATACTCAATTACTAAATATTATATAATTTTATCAAAATTATTAACATTAAAAAAATTATCAAATTTTGCATTAGCATGCAAGTTTATCCAGAATCTAAGCCAGAACACGTCCAAAAAGGATATCCGTGCAAACAATTTAGAGTTAAGACACTCATAAAAAATTGAAGGAAAGTCAAGAAAGCTGTAAATGAACATAACAAGCTTAATGAGAATTATTTTATGCAACCTTATGAAAGACTATAAAGAACATCAATAGTCCCCCACCAAACCAAAGAAGAGTTATGTGGGAAGTTGGCTTAACTACTGTAAAAATAAAGTTAAACTAGCATTAAATAAAATTAAAAGGTAAAAGGTTTCTTCTGCTAATTAAGGAATTCATGATATGACCTGTTGCACATTGCTAGCAGCAGAAGAACCATAAACAGCAGCATATGGTCCTCCATATTGTGCTGTTTGTGAAGAATAGGCTCGGTATGAGTTCATGTCTGCATCTGAACTGCCAACAGTGTTCCCACTATAGCCACTACCAGCCTGCAAGATTGAGATCAAATGGAAAGTTGATGATGTCAAGATGCATAAAAAAGAAAACCAAATACAAAAATGCATTGGCCAAGGTATTTGAATGTTCTCATGAACTTCACATAAGAGAAAGAACAAGAAAAGTATGCTCACGATGTGCCCATATGCTTGTGAGGAACCATAAGCCTGCTGCCCGTAGGGAATGTTCCCCTTGGAAGGGTACATCTCCTTTCTTCGCTTAGCAAAATAATCCTGCCTCAAGAGGTAGATAAATATTGAGAAACATAATCCATCAACAAAGGCCTAGAAAAGTTCTCCCCTCTCACACGCACACACACTTTGTATTGTCTACACTCTAGAAATCTATCTTCTTACTAGCTGGTCAGAGAAGATCAATAAAATTCTTTATAATCATAGGGAAAGAAGCAGATCTATCTCTAGGATCTCAAACATTCGGGACGAGAAAAAGAATAATCTCTAAATAACACGAGAGAAAAAAAATGATCGATCGATCGAGAATTAGAGACACTAACCTAATGGAAGAGACGGACAAGTCGAGATTCCAAATCGATCTCCTCCAGAGGAAGAGGTCGACAGAGAAACAGAACCCGAGCGACGGAGAAGATAAAGCGAATCGCTTGGAGCCGGGGACGGAACCGACGGATAACAAAGGGCAGGAAGGGGGGCGTGAAGGCCCCTGTTATGTACGCCACACGGTTGCGAGTCGGCTAGCAGCGTCGTTGAGTCTTAAGAGATCTACCGACAGGATGCTGCCGCGTGTCCGAGGGTTTCTCACCTGATGAATAAATCTTTATTTATTGTGATCGATGGACCGCTGTATGTCCGCTGATGGATCGATGGACCGAGGTTTTTCTTTTTTTTTTTTTAAGTGACTCTGTATAAAGGCATATTAAACTAATAATCATAGTTTCTTCTTATTATCTCTTTTTATTTGAATCATTCGACGTTCCTTTTTTGATGTTTTATAATTCCATTGCACAGCCCTCCCTAAAAAAAGAATAGGACTGTTCTCTAAGCATACTATTTGATCAGTTTGACTTTTGGCTAGAACAATTTTAATTGTTTGACAAGGCAATTTCATGTTTCACAGTGGCTACACTATAATATTCATTTAATATTCATATTATAATATATATAAAACTATAATTGTCACAACTAAGACTTGTCATGTAGCTATTAGAACTCAGATGTATCATGTTCATAGCTGCCACAACTTAAATTTATCTTGTTCAATAATATTCATATTATAATAATTACGAAATCTTAATTACCACAATGCAATTCAAAATTTAATATGTATGTAGGAAAATAATAATTTAAATAATATATTTGAGAAAGTTGTGTCATTTTATTAAGAAAAAAGGTAGATCCGCTACCTTAGCGGCCCCCTTAGTGCCGGCCCCACGGATATGGAGGGAGGTTCATACAGGTACACAGGCCGTAGGCGCATGGCGGGATAAATCCCAGGTCGTCAGTTCCTGAGAATCGACCTCTGGCTATTACGCCAGAAATACCATGCACCCACCGTCTGCGCTACGCCATGGGGACTTGTGTCATTTTATTAAGGCTAATAGATGGGATGCACATCAAAATAATTTGAAAAAAGACACCACTTGATTATTACGATAAAATAGGAGGCCCTTTTGATTTTTGCCCAAAGTAAAATACATGCCAACTTTAATTTCTCACCTCAAGTCATTGGATGAAATCTCTTCTCATATTATTTAGCTGAATGCTCACCTCTTATGGATTTTTAAACAAGACAAGTAATTGAGTTCAAGTTCAAACATTGCACTCTCGCGCAAGTATTAATAATAGAATCAACAAGCAAAACAGGTTCCTATGAATTTTACATGTCGGGCAATGGTGTACCGATTAGCAGATAGAAAGTGCCTGTTTTGTGGTTTGTTTGATGGGAAACTGAGGACAAGGATCACACAAAACACTACTATACTTTCCGAGGCTGTCAGCCGCACGGTATGTTTTACAAGTATACTTGTAGATTGTAGTGCATTTGTAGCTTACTTCTCTTGAACTTGTCATAGAGTGTCGATTGGTGTGAATGGCATGGCTTTAGTTCTTGCAACTCGGTATCCTATGAAAACTGAAACACAGAAAGAAACTACTGAGAGCAGCAAAGCAAATGCAGAAGCTGAGTTCCATGAACCATTTGAGGAAGACGAGGAAAGCCGGGAGACAGAAGCTGATGCAATGTCCAAAGGTAACCAATTGCAACTGGCAGAAAAATGATCAGATTTGCTCCAAGCTTTCCCATCAGTCGGATACCAGAATGCAACAGCCACCTTGCTGGCCTGACCGATTGTGAATTGGACATCCTGCAACCAAGGAGTACACGTGATTGTCTTCTCATTGGAATCTGAATTTGTAACCAGAAACACTATTCAGATTTCGAACAATAAAGAATGCTCAGTAGAGGGAATCTGAATACTTGTTGGAAATGGTCCATTGTCCTCAAGGGTCTTGAGAATTCAAAGAAATAAGTACCCTTTTCACCACCTTTTCCAAATGGACTGTCTTCCTCAACCAAACCTGGACAAAGACAAGACAATAAAAAATGAGGGAGCTAAGAATTAAAGCAAAGCAGCAAAAAATTTTGTCAAACAAAACAAAATTTATAGGCAAAACCACATTCTTGTCGCGCTCAGATATAAAAGAGTTCTTTGTAGACTGGTGTAGGTAATTACGATGTTAATTGTCAAGTACAAATTCTGTCTTAGAAGATGGCAAAGCCCAACCATAATACACTATAGTTAAATCATTAAATATATGAGAATGAAACTCACACAAAACTGAAAGAGCAACAACATAAAACATATTAAAAGACATGAAAGTGGATCTGCAAGAAATCATACATATCGTTCACATGCATATCTTAGCTCAACAAGCTATTCTTCATTCTGCAATATCTACATACTAATCCCTAGTATAGTCATGGTTATTGTTCACCAAAATTTGTATCTTTAGCCTGTCTACTTGTGGGCAGTTTTGCCATAGAAGCCCGGTGCACGAATCTCCTGCCAATGCAAGAAAGGGTCAGACCACATTGCGTCATTTTTGCCATCATCAGATCTCAAAGAAAATTTTCTGATGTTTCTGCACTAATTTAATTTGACACGGAGTTTTAAGGGAATTGACATAAACAAATACTCCAGTTTGATCTGACATGTCTTCCCACAAATGATTTTGTCCTCTCTTGTTTTCTTAGTTCTGGTGTTTGAAAACCACTCCTAACTACACATGACGACCCTTATCCAGTATTGAACAGAAGATGAATTTGAAATGGACTGATCATATTCTGAGAGAACATAAAATTTAACTTACTAATCCATTTGTATGCCACCAAACCTCATAATCTAAGGGTTGAATCATGTATCAATTATGTATCTCTGTATTGAATCAGAGGTCTGGACATGGGTTGTGAAATTGTAACTTCGTTCTACACATGCCAGGATTTTGTCAAAACGTGTCTAACAAAGTTATTCAATAAGTGATAATAATTTCCAGTTTCCATTACTGAAAGGTTATCAAGTCAATATGGATATATTGTAATGGCTCTTGGAGGATCTGATGCTCCATGTGCTACCTGTGAAATGGATATCTTCAATAGGAAAACTAAATCTCAGTTGTGGATCTCACAAGAAGGTTACTGAAATACACGATCATGACAAGTGGACAAATAAAAGCTTACCTGAATGAAAGTTTAGACTACTGTGCCACCAGGCTCCTTGCCAATCATTTCGAGCATTTGAAGTATTTGCTGAGAAAACAAGGGCAATCAAATGACGGCTTCTTTTCAAAAACAGAACTTTAAAATAAAGACACGGCAAACTAAAACTTTGTTATTATCCATTATAAAAGAAGAGATAAAAATTCTATTATTTTTTTGGATGTAAAAAATAAGCAAACAAATTTGACAAATTTAATTAACTTAAGCTTACAAATATATCAGAGATAAATTATCAATGTCAGACAACTTGGTGAATCAAAGGCATTGTTGACATGGTTTTGCAATAAAAGAGGGTAGAGAGGACAAAATGCAAGACCCATTAATACGCTTTGTAGTAAGAGAACTAGCATTTAAGAGGACAGGGAAAAAAAACAAACATAACCAAAGCAACACAAGAAATGGCATAACTAAGTGGAGCATAGATAATGTCAGATGTATCAACACAAACCTCCAAATCAAAAATAAATACACACTTGATACTGTAACTTAAAAAGCTATAAAAGAGCAGGGGCAGGGAAGTTCATGCTTACAGTACATTGCCTTTTTTTTCTCAAGGCAATATATGAGTGGATTTCATTCACCCAAATAGCAGATATTGACAGCAAGTTTCATTCTATAATCCAAAACAATTGATAATACAAAAGGGTAATTGTTGCCTTGTAATATATCAATAAAATAAAATTACCTGAAGGACCAATTCCATCAAGATTTCGGCAATGAGGATTCCATGCATATAGATCAACTAGGTGACCAAAACTACAAACAGAGAGTATACAGTTCAGATTCCTGACATCAGTGAATATCTAGTTAAAATACAAACTGAAATGGATTATTTTACCTATCTTTCCCAGTCCCATTTAAGTTGTCCATGAGATTACCACCGTATAGCCGCCCGGGAATAGCATTACCAAGCGAAAAGTGCATAATGTCCACTTCATGACCACGGCAGGTTTTAGCAGTGCATGTACCAGGCATGTCAGCACACCCTCCCATCTAATGAAAGAGAGCATGGTTTCACAAGTATATTTGATATATTATATAGATCAGAAAAAAAGGCAATTTAGAGAAGTAATGAAGAGAAGTATCTTACAACAAACAAAGTTGATTTTGAAATCAATTAGGAATGTTTCATTAAACACAGAAAATATGGAAATGATGCTCTGCGACTAAAAACTCACATTCTGATATGTGGCATTTTCCCCCACTTGAAACATTAGAGCAACCGAAGGACATTCTTTACTGTTTCTGAATTAAAAAAAAGGAATAATCAGAAAATATTTCATGCAAATGCATAATGATGAAATTCATAAGATTCTGACAAATTTTATATGAAATTGTCACAGCAAGTGAAATAGGACAAGAAGATTAAGCTAATAGCCATTGCATTGAACAAAATAATCTTGGTATAAAGTACAAATTAGGAAAGGAGATCAAATGCTGCTTATCCATAGCACACTCACACAAGTTCACTAAGGATGGACTTAGTGGGTTACACTTTACAGCTTTATTTGTAACCTCGAGAGGCAATATAAGACCTCCAAATGCAATTGTGAGTTCTGAATATTATGGAAATAGAAAGAAATAACAGTAAAAATTCTCAAATTATTTGGGATCAGTAAAAACTAAAAACTTACAAGAACCATTTCCCCTCATAGAAATAACAATAAGTATAACAACAAAAATACTCAAATAAAATGTCCCTCAAATATGTTACTGGCCTGACTAATGTCTTTGTCGTTTTTCTTAGAGACAGCTGGATTTTTGTTTTGTCAAAATGATCATGCCATCATCAGCAACTTTAGGAAACTCTCCTTTTTCCAAAAAAGCAGAATTAATTATCTAAATATTGCATCATTACACATTTATATAAGCCATAATGAAATGTCAACTACCCTAGCAATTTAAATAATCAATCAGTATACCATAAAAGAAAAAGTTCTTACCCAGTGGAATAAGCATATTCACCATTAACTTGAAGCATGAAGAATACATTAATGCCATCATGAACAGCCTGAGAATAATATTAACAAGCATAAACAAGTCAATTGGTGAAGCTGTAAGTCTCATTAATTCAATAAAATCACACACATCTAATGAGTTCAGATAGAACCAGAAACTATTTGGTACAAGCATGGTCATGCATCATAAGAAAATTCAAATAGAAGCTCGCTCACTCGGCAAACCAAATAAAAATGCAATTTTCTTAATTGAGTTGAGGAGAGAGGAGGCAGCTATGGCGAGATGACAAAGATTCTAGAAATAGCCTCTGAAGATGTAAAACCACGATGAGTTGGCTAGTTGGGTGGCAAAGTCACAAATTATGGTCTAAGAATGCTGAAAGAGCCCTCATTGAAGGGTGAAGGAGAGGCTGTCAAAGCTGACGGAAATGAAGAATGAAAAATAATTGAGGGCAGAGGGAACTCTGTCAAAATGCCTAATTAGGCTCTCAGGAAATCTGAGGCCAGTAGGGAACTGAGAACACTAGCACTTTCATCTACAAGTTTCCTCTTTTGTTTTGTCTTTAATATTTATTTGTAAGTAGCTTATTATGAGTGTTTGTATTTGTGAACTCCAGAGGTTGGCAGTTCTTATAAATGGACTCAAGCGATCAAAACAGAAAAAATCTAGGCCCAAAACATGGACCAGAACAAAGAACCTACAAGCTAAACAAATGAATGCCGTGAGCATGAGTTAGGTAACAGAGACATTTTATCAATTAGATTCAGACATAACAAGTAAAAGCAAATAATTTGGCCATTCCAACATTAATTGTTTGATCATTTATGATATAAAAGAGGGACAGTATGGTTTAACACCACGGTAAAGGAGCTTCACGCCCCAAGAACAAGAATTTCCCTCGAAATGGCTTCTTCATAATTTATAACAAACATTTCGTGCACAAAAATATATATTATCATTATGTGACTGTATGCTATCATACTGATCCTGTAATCAACATGACTAGACGACCAAGGCGAAGTAGGGACGCCAAAGGTGATGAAGAGAAGTAAGGTAAGTATGACCACGGTGAAGTAGAATATCAGGATGTGAACAGGTAGGCATCCCTGTGCCTAGTTCTGTAGAGCCCAATTGCAGAACAGATTGAAAAAGATTAGAACTACTATTTCATTGTGTTTGCGCACTGTTCGCTTTCCTCGGAAGCTACGAAGTTGATCATATCGCGAACAACAAAGCTTCCTTTGACTGGTTCAGTCGGAGAGAAAAAGAATTCATTGCCCATTCGGTAAAACAAAATCATGGAAAAAAATCCGTTGCGCGGAACGAAAGAAAAAGATCCATACTTTGACTACCAATTGTCCGCCTCCATAGGCCTTATCCTCGTCAAAGTCAAGCGCAGGAAGGAGAGGAAACTCAGATCCATCAATGTCGGCCCAGTCGTCCGCGTGACCGTCGACGGTGATCACTCCAGGCTGGAACCCGGCGAGAACGCGGACATCGGGACTCGCCTCGCAGCTGTGCTCCTCCTGATCATCGTGTTCATGGCCTCGTGCGACACGAATCGAGGAGTGGATGAGGGGGAAGAGGAGGAGGAGGACGAGGAGAGGACGAGGCATCGCGGCAGCCAAGAATTGGGAGGAGCTGGGCGAGGAATCGGGGTCGGCGGAGACTTGTTGACAACAACGGAGGGAAACACAAGTCTGACCAGGACAACTCACAATTACCATTCAGCCCTTCATTCTCTTTCCTGAATTTTTCATATGTACAGGGGCTGGATGCGTAAATTCAAACGGGAAGCGTCAAGGAATCCACAGGCGAAGGGAGTCACAGGACAGCTACAAAACTGCTAACTTTTGCAATTCGCCCCCCGAGAATCTGACGAAGACGTCATAGATCACTCTTCAAACTTTGAAATCGTGAGGCCGGAATTTTTCATGAAATTTTGAAAAATGACTAATGTGAACGAATAGCACCTATACAAATCTCCCTTATTAAATTCCATTTTTCTATACTAGAACATTCTTATTTTTAAAAATAATAATTTATACATATAATTATGTGGAGGCCGACAGTTGAACTTCACTTGGATAGGAAAATGCACCTTGAGCCTATTCTGTTAAATTGTTTTTGTATATTAACTCTTAAGATATTCGGATTTTTTTTTAATCTAACATAATAATATCAATTCAAAACATAAAGTAAAACGGTCAGCCCATAAATACTAGATAAGTACCTTGACTCGATAATAAAGTTGGGCATAAGGATGAGTCTGTTGCTCTTTGTCTAGTTTTTTTTAGGCATGTGTGTAAGTCATGCCAATCAACGGTAGGATTTGTGATAGCCTATAAGGGTTGTCCAAGCACAAGTCAAGTAGAAGGTCGATTTAGATTGTAATGAACATATGTGAAGATTAAACTTGTGAAGTTTGAGCATTTGGCCAAGGAAGGCTTGCAGGAAAGGTAGGTCATGGCATGCGGTGAGCGCATGTAATGCAGCACGACGGATGGAGTAGTAAAAGGATTGTTTCACGTAAGTCCATGGAGTCAAGCTTGGGCCAAGCACAAGGGTGCAGACTGACTTTTGGCATAATGTCAAAGCAGCAAATTATGTAGACAAACAGTTTGTCAGGACAAGATGATAGTTGACAAAACTGCCATGCAACTATTTATAACCATTTGTAACCGTCAAGTCAATTATTGCCTATGCATGATAGATAGGCAATGTTCGGGCAATGACAATGGCAAGGTAGAGAAGTAGATGAATGTGTGAGCAAACTATAAAGAATCCACTTTGTAATTCTTTATTATTGTGAATATTAAGGCTGAGAGTTTTTCCTGTACATTGTGTGTTTCTTACTTGTGACTTTGTTGTGCCTTTGGCTTTTGCATTCTCTTGTATTTTGGTAGTGTGTTTGTGAGCTAAATCAAATGTGGGACTTGGTGGCCATGTAGGAAAATTTCTAAGGTAGAAATTACCCAAGTGACAATTGGTATCAGAGCATAAAAGATGGCTGGAGGCAACTACGAAATTAGAGAAAGGATTGTAACTCTTGAATTCTTAATCAGTTCTATTTCCGAGTGAGAAGATATTTGCAATTTGATTGAAAAGATTCTCAATCTTAAGACTAATATGAAGAAATTTCAAGAGTCTTTGATGAAGCAAATGGTTAAAATTCATAAGGATAATGAGGATCTATGCTTTCAAATAGTTGTTCTACGACGAGCAATCGCTTTTAATACAGAAAGAGGGTATGATCGTCATGTGGTAAGAGTTCTTGAACCCAAACCTTTGGAGGCACACGGAGTGACAAGGAACTCGAAAATTTCGTATGAGATATAGAGTAGTAATTCTTAGCTGCTAAATTTCCTAAAATTGACAAAGTGATAATTTCTAGTATGTACTTTGGGGGTGATGCAAAGTTATGATGGAGAACACACATGGTGGATGATTCTAATGTGAAGCGATAGAAAAATTGACACTTAGGATCGGTTGAAAAAGAAAATGAAAGATCAATTCTTCTGGGCAACACCTCGTGGATTGCATGAAATGAGTTAAAACGTCTCAAATATGAGGAACTATTTCAAAGAATTTAATTATTTGATGTTGGATATTCAAAATATGTCTGAGGAGAACAAATTGTATAATTTCTTATATGGGTTGCAGCCTTGGGCACAGATAAAAATTCATAGGCAAAACGTGAATTATTCGCCTAGTGCACTTGTTGCTACCTATGACTTAGTGAACCTTCGCATGAACAAAGACAATTTGAATACTTTTTCATCTTCCAAATCCAATAATATCTAAAATGATAAGAAAGGAGAATGGATGAAGGATGACAAAAAGGATAGCAAAAAGAAAGATATGGGAAACAACCAATGGAAAGGGAGGACTAATCATCTTGTTGCCCATGGAAAGGATAACTTGAAGAATCAAGGTTGCTTCTTGTGTAATGGCGCACATTTTACTAAATATTGTCCAAAATGCGAGAAGTTGAATGCTCTCTTAGTGGCAGAGAATGGAAATGTTCCAGAACAAGAAGTTGTTACTCTTGACAATCCCTTACAATTGTTAAATCTAATTGTTGATTTTGATCTTGTTCAATTATTAATCAATATATCAAAAGACATGGTACGAACACATTTCTACTTACACATTTATGTGGAAATGAATGGGAAATTGTGCATGCTATGGTTGACACGGGGGTTACTCGTACCTTTGTGTCTACCAAACTGGTGAAGGAATATGGGTTATTGGTAAGCAAATGTTCAAGCTACATCAAATTTGTGAATGCAAAGGAGCAGACAGTTGTAGGCATGACTTATAATGTTCCTATAACTGTTGGCACTTGGGTTGAAAAGGTAAATATGATGGTGATTCCCCTCGAATATTTTCAACTAATTCTTGGTATTGATTTTTTGCGAAATATAAAAATCATACTAATGCTTCACTTGGACTGAGTAACGGTGATAGAGGAGTTAAATCTTTGCTTCATTCGTTGTGTGCACCCTTATGACAAGGAATAAAAAGGGGAAGACATACATTATATCCACAGTGTCACTTGAGAGAGGTTTGAAACAAGGTGAATCAATTTACTTTGCTGCCTTGATTGACATCAAATCTAACAAGAATGGTGAGTTGCTTGATTGTGTTAAAGACATTTTGATAAAGTTTATTGATGTGATGTTGCTAGAATTGCCGAAAAAAATACCACCAAGAAAAAAATATCAACCATAAAGTTAAGTTGATTCCTGGTGCTATCCCTCCAGCAAGGCCCCCATATCGGATGTCTCCATTGAAACTTGCTGAATTAGCTCCATTTGGTGCACCAGTGTTGTTCTAGAAAAAAAGAAATGATTGCTTGAGGATGTGTGTGGATTATAGGGTCTTGAACAAAATGACAGTGAAGAATAAGTACTTGATTCCTTTGGTGCAAAATTTGTTGGACAGATTGAGCAAGGTATCATGGTTCACAAAGCTTAACTTAAAATCAGGCTATGTGCAAGTTAGAGTTGTGGAAGGGGATGAGACAAAAACAACTTGTGTAACTCGTTATGATTCCTATAAGTTTCTTCTCATACCATTTGAGTTGACAAATACCGCTACTACCTTTTGTAATTTGATGAATGAGGTGTTGTATGACTTCCTTGACAATTTTGTTATAGTTTATTTAAATGATATTGTAATCTACGATAAGTCTTTGGAGAAGAACTTGTTAATGGTGTTAGTTTAACTAAGAGAGTAACAACTCTATGTAAAGAAGGAAAAGTACAAATTTGCTAGCAAACCAATAATATTTTTGGGACATTTGGTTAGCAATCACCATGTTCAGATGGATATAAAGAAGGTGCATACTATTATTGATTGACAAACTCCTTCAGCAGTTCCTAGACTATGATCATTCTTGGGTTTAACAAACTACTATCGCAAATTCATTGTTGGTTATTCAAAGAAGGCTGCTCTATTGATAGACTTATTGAAGAAGAATGTGTGGTGGGAATGGTTAGATACATGTAAATAAGCCTTTAAGAAATTGAAGACTGCTATAGTATCTAAACCAGTGTTGTATTTGTCCGACTTCAAGTTGCCCTTTGAAATGCATACTGATGCTTCAGATAAAGCAATTGACGATGTGGTGGTGTAAGAAAGTCATCCAATCAACTTTGAAAATAAAAAACTCAATTAGGTTGAACATAAATATGCACATGAGAAAGAAATGACTGTTGTTGTTTATTGCTTGCGGGTCTAGAGAGTCTATTTGTTAGAAATAAAATTTCTTGAAAAGAAGTTTTTGTCACTTTCTACTCTATCACAAGAGTAGAGTCAGATATGCTGGAAAGAATAAAAGGTTGTTATTGCAAATGATACAACGTATGGGAAGTTGGTGAAGCAAGTAAAAGATGGGACAATACGATGGTACTGGATCGAGGATGATCTCTTGATTTACAAAGGGGGAGAATTTTTGTACCTACAGCAGGTGGTCTGTGAAGAGAGTTTCTGAAAGAAATCCATGACCCACAATGGGTTGGTCATCCCGATGTCGAAAGGATGCTTGCTCTCTTGGCCCCTTCTTAATTTAGCCTAAGATGAAAAATGTTATCAAGGCTTATGTGAAAACTTGTTTGGTGTGCCAACAAGATAAGACTGAGCAAAAGAAGGAAGCGAGATTACTTTAACTGCTGTCTATTCTAGAAAAACCTTGGGTTTCAATTTCTATGGACTTTATTAGTGGGTTTCCAAATGTTGATGGCATGTCTTCTATCATGGTGGTGGTGGACAGATTCTCAAAATATGCTATGTTTATTGTGGCTCCTTCGTCTTGCCCTTTTGATGTTGTTGTCAAACTCTTCTATCGGAAGGTGAAAGGTTTTTTTATTTGTCCAATGACATTGTGAGTAACAAAGATACAAGGTTTACTAGGAGATTTTCAATTTCCTTATTCAATATGATGGGGGCAGGTCTCAAATTCTCTACTGCTAACCATTCGCAAATTGATGGACAGACCGAAATAATTAATCATATACTTGAAAAGTACTCACGACACTATGTTATAACAAGTCAGAATAATTTGCTAGAGCTTTTAGACAGTGCACAATTTTGCTACAATTTGCACAAGTTTTCAGCCACCGAAAGGAGTCCCTTTGACTTAGTATTCAGGGTCAACCAACAACTCTAAGCAAAAATCCAGAGGAAAATGTCTTGTTGCATATAGATATGCAAGTGAAAAGCAAGAGTTGCTCCAAGAAGTGCAAGACAATTTGAGGAAAGCTGAAAAAAATGAACAAGTATGTTGATCAAAGAAGAAGACCCTTAAAATTTTCTATTGGGGATAAAATATTGCTGAAACTTACTACTCAAATCTGGAAGAAAATTAATAGCAAGAATGCTTATAGGGGATTAATTGCAAAGTATGACAGACCTTCCGAGATCATAGAGAAAATTGGTAATGTGACTTATAAGTTGAATCCACCTGAAAGGCTAAAGGTACACCCTATATTTCATGTATATTTTTTGAAAAATTTTATCCAAATGAAACAGATCCATCAAGAGATAGTACCAAGAGAGCTAAACCAGTTGTGAAGAAGTAATTCACTGATGATGTTGAGGATATCCCAGACCATAAAACCTTCAAGATGAGTAAAAAAATAAATAAAATGACAAAATTCTTGATTCTTGGAAGAGAAAACCTAAATCAAAGGCCACTTGGGAAAGGGATGTTACACTTTAGCAATTTGAAAAGTAAATTGAGACATACATGCAGAAGCATTCAATAAGGATATCGAGTCTTTTGGCGAGGAACAGTTTGTTAGCTCCTTAACTCAATGACAAGGCTGGGCATAAGGATTGATTCGTTGCCCCTTTGATCCAACTTTTTGGATACATGGGCAAGGCTTGCTAAGCAACAATTTGTAACTGTTGTTGCCTATGCATGATAAATAGGCAACGTTAAGGCAATGACAAGAAGGAGAAGGAGAGGAATGTGTGAGAAAACTATAAAGAGTTTGCTTTGTAATTCTTTATAGGTTAAGAGTTTTTTCTCGTACATTATGTGTTTTTTACTTGTGACTTTATTGTTCCTTTGGTTTGTATATGTTGATGCAATTTCTCCTGTGTCAAGGTTGGTCAGGTTGACTAAGCTTGAGTTGACTCAAGCTTGAGTCTTGATGTTTGAGTTTTGATATTTGACAATGTATGCAGATTACATGTGCAATTATCCGTTTGAAGATATTATTGGTGTAATTCTCCTCTGGTCAAGGTTTGACCAGTTTAATGTGGAGAAAAGTTAAATAGATCCAGGTTGATCAGATATTTGATTGGAAAGTCCTCACTGAAGGTTAGACAAATGC
>JBBMJZ010387901.1:0-14995 GCA_037833815.1 Zingiber zerumbet | reverse complement strand
TTGATGCCGCTAGTGGAGGGGTTCTAGTTAACAAGACATCTACTTAGGCTAAAGAACTTATCAAGATTATAACTGTAAATTATCAGCAGTATGGGACTAGACCAACGATTGCTAAAGACATTCATTCCTTTGCCAGTGTATTCCAGACCAGGATCCAGTATCACTAGCCTGATCCTCAGTATTATCAGACTTATCAGTAGGATAGGTATAATTCAATTACAGGATTCGGGTATAAGAACACACAACAAGGGACTTCTAAGTGTCCCCAATATTACCATCCTTACTTTCAGCACCATCAACCTGAGCAACAATTTAGGGAGCAATCACAACAATTTTCTCAATATCAAGAAACACAGTTCAAGCCAAGAACACATTCATCGACACAGTTATTGTTGCTATCAGATCAGCTTACTACATCAATTCCCCAGGAGATGGATTGTAGAGTTTGTGATATTCCTGACTTTAATTTTGCTACTCTACATGACTCTTCTAGTTTTTTGTATTGTGATGTTGTAGTTGATTCTGATAATATTCTTGTTGATGATATTGTTGTTCCAAATACTCTTGATGTTGCAGGTGTTGTTGATGACGATGGAAGTGTAGGGAAGACCTAAGAATCGCTTCCTTTGACTATTCTACCACCAGTCAAGCCTGTTATTGTACTTTTTGATGATGGAAGTGTAGGGGAGACTTAAGAATCACTTCCATTGATTGTACCTGATCAAAGCTAGAGTCTTCACTAGTCCAAGAGAATGCCACATTCACTATCCTCGACCCTCCAAGTAACTTTCAGGATGGTAAGGTCAATATTTCTTCTGAATCTTTAGAAAATTCCATGGAGGTAATTAAGTTGGATTGTAATGAATGTGACACATCTTTTGATTCATGCTCTGTTACTTTTGATATTATTTCTAGTACATCTGACACATCATGCGTGCAGGAAATGCATCCTTTTCTTTTTAGTATGCAGGATTTTTTCAGACATTTCATTTGCAGTAAATCACGCAAGGTTGCATTCTACCAATTGAAGAAAACCCTAACTCTCTATGCAATAATGAAGCTTCTGGAGTGGACACTCCAACTGAACCGTCTTCGGCCACCGGAGAAAATTTTTGAGGAGTCAAAGGTGGAGAGAGCATTCCTCACTTCACCTACATCCATTCCACTTCCAGACTGGCTTCAAGAACTGAATCGACTCCGACCACCGGAATTTCAGGGGAGTTGGTTCCATCTCACTTTTTCTTTATCTTTCTGCTTGTATATATTTCTTTACCTTGTTTGCTTTGTTTGCTTGGTTTACTTTTGCTGGGTAGTTCATTTTTAGCTTGTCTAGTTAGCTTTCATAATAAATTTCCTATGCATTCTTTTTATCATTTTAGAAATTGTGAAAGTTAGTTAAATTTGATTGTCGAGTTTGATGATTTATTGTCATGATTGGATTCTTGGATTGCATGTGATTACAACTTGATGATGGATTCTATTTTGGTAAATTGAGATGATAATTTTTGATATACCTAGTGAGGATATTTTTTTTTTTAGCCTATTATTCCTATTGATGTGTGATGCACTTGTGGTTAATGTACTCTAGAACTTGCTTAATTCTTTCGAGACCATATTATCATAGGTTTGCATGATTTTTATGAAGGCTATCTATCTCACTTTCTTTTATCCATTCCTTTTGTTATCACATGTTTCTTGAATAAATTCATATCATTTATCATTTCATTCTTTTCTTCCTTCCATTTATTTCCCTCATTTATTTCTTTTTATTCTCTCTTGGGATGTGGATATCTTGAATGTTGCATGATGAGTATTTTGCCCGAGACGGACAAAAATTTAAGTGTGGGGGAGAGAAATAGCTTAGTGGAATTTAGTGGAAGCATAGGTAAACCATGCTTGATCACCATAGGTAAACCATGCTATTTATCATTGTATTTGAGCTATGGTTGATGTTGTATAGTGATGCACAACATGTTGGAAAAAAAAAGTGAAAAAAAAGAAAAAAAAATCAGCGAAAAAACAAAAAACAAAAAAAAAACAAAAAAAAAAAAAAAGCTATGCAAGAGATCTGATCCCTGAAATTCCACCTCCCGATCACAAACCCGTGGGGGGACGTCACATAGACAGCAAAAGAAAACAGGAGTGCGAGACGCGACAGGGGATCAAAGTACTAGCTGACGTGGTTTAGACTGGAGAGCAAAATCAAAAAGTAGCATTTCGAAAATTGTCCGATTTACTCATTCCTACACCGCCTATCATTATTGGTGGACCTAAATTCCTTTGCGAACGTATCAGTGGGTGATAAGTGTAGTGATGCTTTATTTTCTTTTCGCATTCCTTTTCGCGTAGTAACTTTGTGGTGCCCTTTTTTTCCAGTGGGCGGTGCGGATCCGAATCGGCATCCATTACTGGAACAGCATGATTTCCAAATACCCTTATAAGTCGATATATTTTCTACGCCCCTCTCTAGTGGATTGAATCTGGGTATGGTTTAAGGGCATTTCGGTTATTATGAGCAACTAGAGAGGCATGAATGGGAGCGGGCTCTTTCCGATACCTCAACTTTTGTATTTTTGTCGTTTTAGGCCTTTTATTTTTGATGATTTAAATATTTCCTCCAGTTTCCATACGACGTCGATTTGGAGCCGCATCGGCATCGGGAGGAGCGAAGCAGAAGGCGGCAGTCGACGGCGGAGAATGAAGAGGAGCGCGTCGGAGTTGATCCTGGACCTGGAGGCGTTCCTCCGGCCGGACGGAGATGATCGGAGCCCCACTACGCCTTTCTTCGAGGAGCTCCTTCTCCCCGCGGCACTGGGTTTCGGATTGGTGAGTTGATTTGTTTTTTTCCCCCTCTTTGATGATTATGTGCTTCTTTTTTTCGATCCTTTCTCCGATCGTGACTGACTAATCGAATGGTTCCGGGTGTTGCTTCTTGGTGTGGATCGAAGCAGGATGCGTTCAGCGGCTCAGGTCAGTTACTGAGCGGAGGGAACCAGGCATGGTCACAGAACCTGACGCCTAAGCACTCAGAGATGGAGTCACGATCCTCGATTTGTGGTACCCTTCAATTCTTTATTTCTGTCTTAGTTTTGATCATGGATTCTCTCCTTTCTTCATGACGATAATCCCTGTGCAACACTTTTAAGTTTTATTAATTTGCCCTGCGTTTAACTCCCAACCAAATCTAAATTTAAAGGAAGTTGTCTGTTTAAAATTTTTCAAACCGAAGAAGAATTATCAATCCATGATCGAAAAGACATCCTATCATTAAAATCTTAATTCTTGTATTTTGATAATAATAATAATAGTAGTAGTAGAATTTGTTTAGCTACCAGCAGAGGTTTTTCCCTCATCTGATGTCTGATTAATTAACTTCCTCTAAGATGGTAACAGAAATTGTGATTATGGAATCTGAGTCTTCTTTTTTTTTTGCATCCCCAAATCACAGTGCTGGAAAGTGGATTCTTATTCCGGGATAATAATTTCTTCACAATAATGGAGCGTGAATTTGGCTGAATATCTAATTCTCTAAGATAACTTATTAATTTAGAGCAATCACTCGAATAGACGTTGATGATGAGGGATACCCAGATCAAGTCCCCATAAGACAAAATGTCCAAATCAGTCCCTCTCGTATTCTGAATCAAAGAACCCTTCACATAGCACCTTCCTTTCTGGGAACCAAGCAAACAACTTAAATTTTTTTAAAAAAATAGCATTTTTAAAAATAGAAGAAAGATGTATATTTAATTTTATGATATTTTTACCAAATTAATTAATTTCTATACTGTTAGAGAGAAACCAGAGTAAGTGGCTACTTTTAATTTTATATGTAAATTTATTTTCTTAAACAATTAAACTATAAAGTTGATTCATTTAGGTGGGCTAATGACTAAAGTGACTAAAACATTCAGAAAAGTAATTTTTTTAAAACAGAATACGTACCTATTTAGTTCAATTGACATAAAAAAATATATAATAATTTGTTTTTTTTTCTAATTTCAATCCAAAATTCATTAATATTTGCCTTTATTAAATTTAAAAAAATATTTACCTACAAATAGACACTTTCCTATTGTTAGTTCTTTTTTCAATTATTTTAGTTCATCAATTTAATAAAATGAGAGCCCTTCTCTTTTTTTTTTAAATTAAGTTTTTTTAATGAAATATATATATATATATATATATATGTGAATAGGTATTTATTTTTAAAGATAACAAAAATTAGCTATTTTTTTTAAAAAAAAAAAACAAATCTGAGTGATTTACTGGCAGTGGGTATACAGGATAAGTTTTGTTGCTCAAAAAAATCAGAGCCTATTTGGCCAGTCAAAAAAACCTAGTTTGCCAAGGTATACTTATTTAGAGAAATCATCAATGAATTTAAATGTCTCTGGAAAATTCATTTTAACATTTCTTACATAACTATTATCTTGGCCAACTGACCATGTGAATATGTGGCAATTGATGGTCTCCGCTTGTATTAATTGATAGGGTCAGCCAAGTTGATTTGGTTAATCTTGCTAGGTCAACTTGTTCAGTTAGCTACAGCCACATGCTAGGTCAGCTCGTTCGACCTGAATTAACTATGTCAGTTAGACTTAACCCCCAGATCTAGCAGGTTGGTTTGAATTGACTAAACATACAATGAAAAACTAGTCAGATAAGTCTGGTGAGTCACATTAGTTTGATCAGTTTGTTTGATCTAGGAACTGAGCTTATGTGAAGCTTGGATCTATCTACCCAGCACAAGTTAGCTACAAGCATATAACCAATCTACATGTCCAATTGAGACACTTCAAATCAACCAACAATGATAAAGTAGAAGTGTAGAACTAAATTCCATTAGCCAAGTTGATCGTGTTAGTACCAGTCAACTGGTGAATTTAACACATACCAATTACTCACACCAATTGAGCCAACATGGATTGAGTTATTGAATTGGTCCAAAGCCATTATTTGATCGGCCAGCTGATAATATCAGCATAGTTTCTCCAGCTACGTTAGTCAAGTTTAGCTTGAAGCAACTGTTCTAGTCAATGAAGTAAGGTTTTTCCACTAATTAGCAGAATTGATTAGGTTAGTTGATTCTGCTAGTCAGTTGATTAGGCCGAATAGTTTAATCCGATTTGGTGATTTGGTTGGTTGAATCAGCCCAATCGAGTTAGTCGTGCCAACTTGGTTAACTTAGTTTGATCAACTAGGTCAGTTCTTAAACTTATTGAGTCAGGTCAACTCAACCAACTGTTTTTTTTCCAAAGGAGTTTCAGTTACATTTTTTTATATAGAAAAAAATTGTTTTCTGAAGTATATCTTTAATTCATAAAATGTTTGAAAGGATAGTTTTCCCTAAATAATGTTCTCACTCTTGTTGAATCATAACATTCTGAATCTCTCATTTGTCCTTGTTTTGTTTTCGAATTCTCCTTTATAGATGGAGTTACTAAAACGACCACATAATGTTGTTGTTGCTCCTTAAAAATTCACTATCCTAAGACTCATATCAAACCAAACAATATAAAGTGTTTTTCTTTTCTGTGTTTTATTCTTATTTAGTTGAGACACCAGCTTCATCAAATAAGCTTATGACAACAACAAATCAATCCCTTGGAGCAAGTGGATCTGAACAATCAGATGAGGAATCCTTGGAAATAGAGGGTGGGTTATGTGAACAAAGCACAAATGTTATGGACAATAAGCGCATGCGGAGGTATGCCAAGTGGTGATTGAACATTTCATTCTTCCCAAAATGGTTAAGTTATTTCTTTAGTCATTACATAATGCGGCTCTACAAATGCCACCTTAGATAATAGAATCTTTGTTCTTGTTTATAAAATTGTAGGAGGGGACAACTGTTTTTTTTTTCTTTGTGCTTGATGTTATTGTTTTGTTCTTGGTGTTAAGGATGGTGTCCAATCGAGAATCTGCTAGACGATCAAGAAAGAGAAAGCAAGCTCATCTCGCTGATCTTGAATTGCAGGTGAATGTTAGCCTTGATTCTTAATAGCACCCATTTGTTCGGCTGCGAGAGTCTTTTCTTCAGAAGTACTGCTTGAATCGACTCATTTTTCACATTTTACTAGTGTATTAGGAATATTATTTATTTACATGTTCATTCTGCATCTTCATCTTGTTCCTTGTAAGGTTGACAAACTCCGAGGAGAAAGTGCTTCTTTATTCAAACAACTGACTTCCGCAAATCAAGAATTCAGCGAAGCCATCACCGACAATCGGATTCTCAAGTCAAACGTGGAAACACTGAGAATTAGGGTAGTTCAGATCCTTAAATGCATTACGAAACTTACACAAATACTATCGCAATTGCTAAAGGACTCAACCATATTGTCACACCATTTCAGGTGCAGATGGCAGAAGACATGGTGACCAGGGGCACCTTAGCTTGTAATCTAGACCATCTACTACAGACCAATCTCCGATCCCCAAATTTTCTCGATCCTCAACCGCCATCCCGAGCATCACCGGACTTCCTCCCGACCATCAACTTTCAAGGTAACGAATCTAACTACATTCCCATTCCAACTCCTGGACAAGCACACAACATAGGGCTGGAGAATGGAGATGCAAAGAATACAGACATCAGGTCGGGTTTGAGCATTCCAAATCCTGGCGGGGAGAACCTGCATAATGGAATTGCTAGTGAAGTGGAGGGTGACATTTGGGCGTGCGACTCCAACGTAGACATGTTGCCCAAGTAAGTATATCATAATGTCATTGTATCATTCACCCAATAACTTACTCAGGTGTTGGGTTTATCACGTTTACGGAACTCTGGGGATTCTCCATGTTATCTGACTTACATAATTCTACTACTCATATCATGACTACTAAATTTGCCCCTTTTAAGAATTAGCCAATTCACTGCATTCAAGCCGAATAGTATGACAATATTGATATTCGAGTTTGAAAAATATATGCGGTATTTGAATTCGATTCGAAGCTTTCAAATACAAGTTTGGTTAGAGTTGTCAGAATTTTAATTTAAACAGAATTGAGCTATAGCTCGAAGGGATTTAAATTCAAATTTAATTTTTGTTATTCGAACTTTAATTTGAACATGTTTAAATTAAAATGGTGTAAAAATAAATAGAATTTAATTCTAATTTAATTTATGAATAGTCGAATAAAAAATATAATGGGTTCGAATTTAAATTTAAAAATTTATCAAATATATTTAAGTTTATCAAATACGTTTTTTTATTGGAGTTGTACTATTATTAATAAAGTAAAAGATGACATCAAAGTTATTTTATGCCCGTTAAAAATTAACTCGAAGATCTATGAGAATAAATAACCATGCAGATATTAATTTATGGAAATTTAGAGTCGGTATTATTAAACGGGTGATGGTGTTAAAAATTTTAAAAAAAAAAACTTATCTAGCGTAGAAAAGCTATGTAGCAACAAAGGAGTCTAGATCCTCTAATTCCTGATTTCTTCTGTATAATTTATACATCGGATTGCGGTCGAAATATGATAAAAATTAGTTGTGATCTCCCTTGAGTTTATATTCCCATCTAAGTTATAGTTTGGGTTGAGCCAAGCAGTCGGAGACCGTCGGCAGTTGGACAGACTGTATGACCCCAACTAGGGGCAGCCCGTCTACCGCCAGCAGCTTCCAACTATCTAGCTAGATCTAAACTATAATCTAGGTATGAAGTTAAACTCAGGAGAGATCATAATCAATTTTAATCAAATTTCAACTATGATTCGATATGTAAATTGCTGAAGGGAAAAAAAAAACTAGAGATTACGAACCAGAATATCTCATCCCGTGACAAAGCACTAAGCAGATTAATCAAATATCCATAGCCATACTACATTGCAAATCATTTTCATCCCATGGGATGAAAAATGAGCCGTTTGTGTTTGCTAGATTTGCCTAGTGGTCGAACATAGAGAAAGATCACCGATGAAAAATGAGCCGTTTGTGTTTCTAGATTTGGCTAGTGGTCGAACACAGAGAAGGATCACCCAAGTGGTCGAACATAGAGAAGGATCACCCAGGATTAATTGGATATGTAACAGTTGGACACCTGATTTATAAATAAAATAAAAAATGGAACTACCAAGGGCAACATCATGATATCTGCAATTCAAATTCTAAGGTACATTTTACTTCCTAACCTGAACAAGATTTTCCATGGTCAAAACATATTTATTGAATAATATAACAACCATAAAAATATTAATAACAACAACCAGTATTAGTATAAAATTAGTTACTTACTGGAAGTTCTTGGACATACTCTCTGTTGATCACCAATAGCCTGTTTAATATGCTTAAAAGTATTACACAATCTGAGGAAGAAAATTATAATATAGTGAAGGATTAGGAATCTACTAATAAAGAATTAACTTAGATATTTATACAACCACTAATGGTACCAATCCAACTACTCAAAACACTAGATGATAATTATTCGACATACGGTATTCCTTTAAACAACACAATATTCTGAGTCATCCTTCTTACAAAAGCTTCCCGTTTGATGAACAAAAGAGGGAACACAACGCTATACAGACCGAGGAATCAAGGCACCTCTCTAAATGAAAGATAACAATCATTTCAAACCAACAAACATATTTAGAGATGCCATTTACAATAATGAATATATTTGGCAGCATTTGTGTTTCGTTAAACCGGTATGACATCGATGTTTGAGGTGTCTTCACATCTCAATATTATTCCATCAAGGTTTGCTGGGAGTATGCACTTGGCCCATTGACACCCCGTGGAAAAGGGCTCGGGAGGAGGAACTACCATTAGAACATTTTCATTCTTCCGGACAACCCCCATTATACTTACCGTGCTGCCCTCTTTAACATAACTGCGAACAAAAAGATCAGACAATCGAATGAACCTTGCACAAAAAATCTAATGCAAAATAAATCATGCTATTATCAGAGTTGGAAGGTAAGTTAGAATTGGGGTTTTAAAGGACACTTGTGACAGTAGCACCTATAAACAAGGAAGGTTTTGAAAGGGTCAAAAAAAGAAATAAAAGAATAACTATGCTGATGCAGTATTTAGCAGCAGAAATTGCAGATTACCCTTCTTTCAGGCGCATGACACGATCATCACAAGAAAGATTCCTCTGTTGCAACCAGCTAAGAAATTCAGGAGACAAGTCCTTGTTGTTTGGGTTGATGTCGACAACAACAGATTCATCAACGTATGGAGTTACTCGAGAACCATAACCAGCTTTGACAAGAGCTCTTAGACCGGATTGAAAGTCTGATATGTAAAAGTCAACCACATGGCTCTGATAGAGTTTCAAATAAGACAATTAGAAGTGTATGATCAAGATAAACACATAAAACAAATGTATACTCAAGTCTGAAAATTTCCATTTTATAGCAGTAAAATTCTGCTGGTTACTTAAATTTGATCATCTTTGTACAAAGAAGGGTTCAATACCTCCATCGACCTCAATCCCCAAGTAAAAGGTTGATGATGCTCAGAATTATCATTCTTTGTGTCCCAACCCTTGTATTCATAAAGGCCAGTGGATGTGTACACACATCTCGGGAGCTTATGATAGGATGTCTCGAGAGGAAAGTTTCCACACGTGACAACCTATAAGAATCACATGTTAATATATCTAGTTGCATGGAACCAAGAAACTAACAACCAATCAAATTAAGGGGGGAAATCGTCAAACCAAAAGGCACTGATCCAACAAAATTCTCTATACATTATGCTAATTGAAGGAAAAAAAATCCTCCACTTATAAATTCTCCGAGGGGAAAAAAATAAAAAATTCAGGTTACATACCCCAGAGACCTTCACATATTGCCCGTCTTTTGCATTTCTCAAATCAGCATCAGGGTACTGGGCAATGAATGTCAAGACAGCTCTTCTTCCAAAACAAGTGTTCCAAAAGCAGAGCACAACAACAACACCGAATATAGCTACAACAACAAGAAGCAGAACTGGATTGTGAACAGCACCAAGAATGAAGCCACCTGCAATAAAACCCATCACAAACAGCAAAATGACAGACCAAAGGATGGGTCTGGGCAAGCTTCCCTTGAACAAAGAATTATTCTCCTGACTGAGATTAGTGACAGCTTGATTGTGGACTATGGAGGCACTATGTAGCTTCATTGATTTAGTTGATTCCAGTGGGCCTGATACTTTCCGGGGTGCTCCAGAGGAGTTAAGTGGCCCAGAAGAAATTGGGCCAGAAGTGATGAGACCTGTAGTTGGGAGTACTACTGGAATAGAGCCAGAATTTTGACGAGAGGGTTGGGTGGTGCCAGATCCAGATTGAGGTCCAGATGATTTTTTCACTGAATCTCCATGTTTAAGTGGTCCAGAATTGGACTTTTGTCTACCAGAACCACCAGTGACTAGTGAAGAACCTGAATTCTGAGCTGCATAAGACAGAGAACTAGGGTAGCTTCCCTGACATGAAGCATTAGCCATGATTGGGTCTGAGTGGGAAGCAGCACCTCCGAATGATCTATTTCTTGAAGGAGCATTACTAAGAGGACCAGATTTTCTGGACTTTTCAACATGGAGCTCAAACATCTTCCCAAGTTCTCCAGATTTTTTTATATCTCCCCCTGTGTATGGCATGGCTGTGGAGAAAATTGTAGGAGATTTCTCCTTAGGTTGCTCAGGCCGGCCTGAAACGTAAAGGCCATTGCTCAGCTGGTGTGATGGAAACCTAGAGCCCATCAGGATTAAGACTACAGATATTCAGAGCTCTGACCGTTGGCAAATAATTACTGTGAACAACAGGGAACAACAGCAAAGAGATGGATCATTTTATTCACTGCGTTGCTAATTGCAAATTAAGAACAGCTCCAGAATTGGAGTTTCAAGTACCTGTCAAAGTACCAACAAACTGAGTCAGTGATAAGACAAATTCAACATCTAGGCATAGTCTAGCAGACTGCTCCACATGCACTGCTTAGTTAGAAATCACACAAAAGAAAATAGGTATAGGTTTGCCTAACCAAGCCAAAAGAAATTTTTAAGAGCTTCTTGCATAATGAAAGACAACAGCATTCCATGATAATTGTATCGATGGTTAGAATATTAGTGAACTCTGGAATAAACATCGAGAAGATTGCCTTTAGCCCTTCAAGAAAAAATCATAAAACTTTATTATAAACACGCACCGAATATTGACTTGTATTAACCTATGTAGAATTAGTAATTGCAACTATTGCTATTTATTGATGTCTTGAAACCAACAATTTTATGCTCATTATCTCCTTATCCCTTCTTTGACAGTGAGTTCCTAAATAAGCCACTTAAGTTGAAGTTGTCCTTCAAATTCTGTGATTACATTGCCCTGGATTGCATAGAAGGTTTAAGCTGGCCAAGATGTCTACTAGTTACCTTAGCAATTAGATCAAACTTATTCAATCAATGCCTGAGGGAATGAAAGAAACCAAATGTTAAAGAAATCAGAAGATTACCAAAGAAATGATCAAGATAACAAAACTATGTTTTCGTTCAAAAAAAAGAACTTAATGAATAAAACTGTGAGATAATTGCACAATTGGTGGATTGTAAAATGATTCAGTGATCAGAACATAGCAGGAAGCCAGTAATTATACACAAAAACTAGTTTCTCCGACTCGAAAATAAAGTTCACCCAAACTGAAAATCAAGGTGCCTGACATATGAGATAAACAGCGACAGCCTACTTCAAGAAACAATTCTGTTAAATACAAAAGTGGCAAGAGGTCCACTTTTACCATGTAATCCAAAAAATTAGATATCCCATGAGAATTATAAGCCTGGGGAGGGTATCAATTAGGAAAGAGAACAATGAGGGTACACTGATCGGAAGCAAAAAGATTCTCTCCAAATATGATAACAGTTACATCCTTTAGAATCTTTCTTTCTATCCAATTAAATTCCATGTTTCATAATTATGGATAATTACCTACCAAATAATGAACATGTCCAATTTTTGAACTTTCCTCTATAGCTGTTCACAAATTCCATGCAAAGTTAAGGAGGAAAAGAAATTTGCAGAGAAACATATGTTTGTGGTAACAAAAAGTCATGATTGATCTCTTTGAACGATAATATTTGCTCACCTATCTTGAGTTGGAATAAACAGAAAACATACTATAGATAAACTGTTTTCCTCTAATTTCAGTGTTTGACATTTAGTGTTGTTGGTTTTTCACATGTTCACTTAAGCAATTTAAAGTTTAATGAGAACTTTAGAAGGTTTACGTGGACAAGTGCACACCAAGAACAGTACCCAGACAATATTACAAATTATAAGAATGAAGTGGAGAAATCTTTAGTATATCTTAAAATTTTCAGATAATAAATGAACACCACGTCAACTGAGTTCTAGTACCAAATCTTCTATCCATGTAAGTACCTAGTGCCATTCAGTTGTGTTATATAACCAACAGTTCTTGTTCCAAGATGCTACGAAAACAACAGTGGCAACTGCTTAGCTACATTGATATTTCTTAGTTATTCAACCTTGTTTAAAGCACATGGAAGTATCTGACATTTGCATAAGACATATCCAATAATAGAGACATAATGTAATACATCATGGAGAAGCAGGCATATTATAAGAAAAAAAAAATTAAGAACTCATGATTAGTGCTTTTTGTTCGCTGTGACAATTTAAAACTATATTAATTTATAACCGCAAGGGCACTAGTAAGAGTATATAAAATGTAAGTAAACCTATTTAGTTATTTCACGCCCTAAATTTTTTTACTAGGGATTATCCATGGACCAGGAGCTATTTGAGAGAGAGATGGTTCGTACATACATATTTCATTATCTATATGACAATCGGTGATCCTACAACTTATTTAGAAACTCAAAATCAAGCATGCACCTAAGCAGCGGATTGATGTGGTTGGATTAATCAGGGAATTATTAAAAAAAACATGAACTCAGTTACACAGACAGTAAACCATAGTGCAGATGACTGGACCATAAAAGAAAAGCTACAATTAGACATTTTCATTTCAAATTAGTAAATTTTGAGGCACTTTTAGCGACTAGCATTCATCCAAATCCATCACTTTAACTGCTATAAGCAGGACACAGGAAGCATAAGAGCATGCAGAGGGAACACACCAAAATGGTAAGAAAAAAAAACAAAATCAATTTCATCAAGTTTACAAAATTAAAATTGAACCCTGAATTAAAGGAAACATTTATATCCTAGAAAATGTCATTTTCAACCAGCAAATAAGATAGATCCAAGCTTTGACCATATCAAAAAACAAAGCTCCATAAACTTCCAACGAAGTTAATATTTTTTTTCTTGCTCTATCTAAGATTCTCTATAAATTCACCTCAACAAACCCAGATCCAATGACAGGCGACGGAGCACCTACCAAAAAACAGGGGGAAAAAAGAAAGAAGAAAACATTCCACTTCCTCAGCAAGAAACTAACGAGATTAACAAACCAATTGCAGTATCCACTCCCAACATGAATTGGAAGGAACAAAGCCCTCATCTGAAGAGCAACAAAAGAGGACGAAGCGTCTTCCTTCCGTTAGATCTGTAACTAGATCAACGATTTCAACCCCCTCCTCCATTCTCCATTGCAGTTATAAATGGATTAACTACTCCAGATTCCATATGTAATGTCGTACAGAATGGTTAAAAGGGGCTAAACGAGAGAGGGAGAGAAAGTCCTCGTACCTCAACCAAGCATCTAGAGTCGCCCCGAGCAGATCAAGAGCGAGATGTGCCAGCCGAGAAGGACCTCCAAGGAAGGCAACGGTGAGAAGACGAAGGCGCGACGAGCGGAAGAAAACGAGCAAATAATGAGAGAGAGAGAGAGAGAGAGAGAGAGAGGTCTCACTGGCTGGCAGTGACACAGTAGGAGCGGAGCTGTTCTAACTGTTGAAAGACAAAAATAACCTTAGTGTTTGCATTATTAACCACAAAAACAACCATTTTAAACGGCTTTCATCATTAATATCCACTAGTTTAAGTTAAATTTTGATATTTTTTTATTGATTAATATTTTTTAAAATTATTTTAGAGAAACAACTTTACTCCTCTGTTTAATTATTTTATCATTCCTTAATTCCTCGTGCCGTATATTTTTATTTTTCAAAAATAAAATTAAAATTAAAAATAAGTATATGTTCCTTTAATTTATTTTCATTTTTAACACATAAAACCTGAACAATTATTTGAAAGTGATATTTATTTGAATTGGCACGCTGAATGGGATTGATGATGAAGTTGTTGAGAATTATTAAGCGTACTCTCTAGACAGTGTGATGGCCACGTGGTTTTAGTCTTTGTATGCCTCCCTATTTCTCCATCTCTTCCGCTCTCATTATCGGTCATTTAGATCAACAATGAGTTTCTTCATGATGGTGTGATAATTAAAATATAAAGTATTATTGGAGTCAAAACTCATAGTTATCGAGCATGATCTCCTCTATGTCTTGACGGATTGACGGGGACACTGGGGACGAGCGAATCACCTTTTGCCGCATTCAGATTAACAACGACAATAAATCGAGTACTCATACATTGAGATACCTCTAAAAGTTTATTAAATGAAATTCAGTTAATTTGATATCAGAATATAAACTTTCTCGATTTCATTTTTGACAGTGCTCGAGTGTCATCGTCGTGTGTGGGCTCCAAACACACCCTCTCCTCAATCAATCTCATGTGTCGTGCCATGCTCTCTCATTTTTCACTCCACTTGTGTGCATAATTGTACGACTAGAGAATACTAGAGAGGCCCCAAAAGATGATGAACCCAACCCATTCAACCTCCTAGTTCACAGTACTAACTACTAAGGTGGTTAACCCAAAGCACAATCTTTTGGGCTCCTATCACACATATAATGGGCCTCATGGCCCAATCCATTCGGCCCACATAAGTCCCTAACCCTTCTAGTCCTGTTCTTCGCGGTGTTTTTTTGAATTAGGTACCGAGTGAACCCCTAAAGGAAGCTCAAGCTCTTCCTCCACCGGTTGAAAAGGAAAAGCTT
>JBBMJZ010387882.1:0-14997 GCA_037833815.1 Zingiber zerumbet | reverse complement strand
CCGGAAGTGCCCTGTTGGTTGACCGTCGCCTATCTTTTGACATCCTTTTGTGGGTCCCCTTTCTTATCACCGGATCAATAATGATGATTAATTTGATAGAAAAAAATTACTAGATTCTAGTTTAATATATTGAATTTAATAGAAATTATACTTATTTTTAGACTTTTTTACCTAAAAAATATAAGGAACAATTAGGTAAATCGGTATCCATTATCTTTGATTAGAGAGTAAAAAAAAAAAAAATAGACATATGGATTATATAAGTTTAAGTTGTAATTATTGGAGATAGCATGCAAAATTTAATATTCCAATTCAATCAGAAGCTCATAATTTTAATTTAAATTTGATTTGAAAATAGGATTCGAGCTTAAGTTGGGTTTAATTATTCGAAGTTAGGTTCAAACTAAAATTTAAAATATTTTAAATTTGGGTTTGTTTAAATTATTCAAATTTAAATTTAAATATATTTAAATTTAAATTTAAATTTAAATTATATTAAAATAATCAATATTAGATTGCTCATGAACAGTCATAACTAATCAAATAAAATATTATAAATTTGAATTTGATTAAAAAAAAGATTTCGATAATTTGAATCAAATATTTTCCTCGAAACGCTTGCAAGCAGGGGAAAAATTAAAAAATTACACCTGCACAGCTCTATACCTCCCGCCCACTTGGCTGTTGCAGTGCAGATGCTGCTGGGTACTGGTCCTTCAATGATGGGTAACAAACCTGTCAAAAGGGAGCAGAACATGTCCAATGCACCTGCATGAGAAGAGACGAGCACGAGCTGGAGCTGCCTTCAGGCTTTGAAGGCAAGCAAGATCCACCTTCTGCCGCAAGCCAAACATGGTTGTTGAATTAAACCATCATGGAGGATTGTCATTGTTTAAATCATTCTACAGATAATGGAAGCTTGACCATGTTTAAAGGGAAATTTTTGCTGCGTGATTATAAATTATGGTCTTGTATAAGGAGTTTGCACCTAACAGGGGACAAGATAGTTTGATTCTCTGCGAAATGTACGTTTGAAAATATTGAAAAGAGAGAAGCAAAATTAATACACTAGAATAAACTTGAATTGGCTGGTGTTTTCTTCTTCTTCTACCTTATTTTCAAGGTTCCCAGAGCAGTTGCATCCGACTCGTGATCATCATGAAGAATAAAGTGTGCATGCTCTCTCTCTGTATTTGATTAGCAACGAGCAGACGTAAATATTGTCATGGATTACGATCATATCTAAAAGCTGAGATTACGGTTAAAATAGGACACGGTTCTTCTATTGACGAAGAAAAAAAAAACCTCGGCACTGACCTTTAATACACGGAGAGATAGTGCCGGATTAGGGAAACGGTATCCAGAGTTAGTCCTCCGATACTTAAATCAGTATTCGATTCGGGAGAAGAGAATAGTAGTAGTGAACAGTAGCAGCGTGTGAAATAGTGAAGCATCGCATATTTCTGTCTATAAATAGAGGGACAATGTTAAATGGCTAGAATTTGGTGGACCAGAATAAACTTTGTAAGTCATTATTATGGATATTTTAGTAATATCATCTCTATATATTAATTACATGCATATATTACAATTCAATTCTGACCAGCCAGATTCTGGCTAGTGGCTAGATAAATTTATCGTAAATAGAGACCCCCTTTTTTTAATGTTGCTGCAGCGTATGTGCACACATCCCAAATCATATAAATGTTTTCCAAAGCTTCATAGGGAAAGACAAGTCGAAAAGTGTCTATAACACATTTCTGTAAACAAGGACGCAAATATCTGTGATGTGACTAACTAGAAGCTTCTAAAGTACGATTTATTTATTGGACATTCTCTGTCGTTGACGGCAGAAACTTTCAAAAGAATATGATAAGACATGCATGTGGATCCTGTTGTAGGCCAACCGGACGCCACTCGATCGAGATATCACAAACTCAATCGTACAGAATGGTATTATTGACCTGTCCTACACTCAGTTTTTCGGATGTCGAAGAGGCGCATTATGTCAAATCGGACCTAAGGGTCGATCGGCAAGGGCGGTGAGTAGGGAGACTTAGTATTTAATTAACCCTTAACCTCAAATGCAAGTTGTGGAAGACGACCGTTCGAAAGGTCTGGTCAGCCTTTCACATCCAACCGGCTCTGTAGGCACGCTCGGCTATCCTTGCCTAATCCGCAGTCTATTGTCTCGTAATTCATCCGACCATGTAACTTTGATCGTTTAACTGTGATCTCCACGTCAGCCGGTCTTTGCTGCTCTGACCCATTTTGGAGGGACATCTTTTATCACCGTACATTATGGCAAAAGGTGAATACACTCGCCCACAGCGCCCCCGTCAACCTGTCCCAAGGTCAACACGGAGGAGGTAAATCACGAGCGGCTACTAGCTTTTGGAATAGTAACTAGTACATAATGGAGGCAATTACCTCGACTTTATTAAAATTCAAACCCCAAATTTCATGATGGCAACCCCTTATATGCTAATAGACCGTCCCGAGGGGACTTATTTTAGCACCGTATCATGTTACATATGGTAAGATAAATAGCAAGGCTGCAGGAAGTGATCATCATCATCACCTGTCAGTATGGCTTCTTCTTTGCTGTGACCTTCAAGCCATTCACCAACAAACACATTATTACATACCACCCCACACTCTCACATCTACTCTCTACCTTATTTGTACACCTATATGTCCCAACCGTCCATTAATTCTCTAAGTTCCTTGACAAATAAACAGTCACTGTTTCAAAGATTTTCCAAGCAATCTTTTCCCCTTCCACGCTTTGCTCAATGAGTGATCACTGAGAACTAAAAGGGAGATCGAAGATGTTCAAAACTGCACGATGGAGGAGCGAGAAGAACAAGATCAAGGTTGTTTTCAAATTGCAATTCCAAGCGACGAAGGTTGGTCTGCTTAGAACAACGGATTGCTAATTAATTGCCTGGAATTCTAGCTATTTCCACTATTGGTCTTTTAGGTACCACTGTTGGGATCAGAGACAGTGATGGTGAGCTTGGTTCAGCTGGACACTGGAAAACCAACGGCGAGGACAGAAAAGGCTTCTGTGGTTAATGGAACCTGCAACTGGTCGAACCCAATTTATGAAACAGTGAAATTAGTGCGCGATGCAAAGAGTGGAAAGATGAACGAGAAGTGGTACCAGTTTCTAGTTTCTAAGACTGTGAGAAAGATTGTCACTTTCAGATTTCATTCATTAATTGTATCTGTAGCTCTGCCGGCTGTGAGTACTGATTGCTGAGTTCCTGCAGGGACCAAATGAGCTCGGTGTTCTGGGAGAAGGCACGGTGAACCTAACAGATTATGGCGAGGTGTTCAAAGCCTCTTCTATTTCTCTCCATCTCAAAGCTGGAATGATCTTGCATGTGAGCATTTCTGCTAACTCATAAACAGTAACTTTCTGAAACAACTTATACTGCAACATAATTTGCATCTAGAACAGTAATCACAACTTTCGACCAAGAAAAGACAAGGTAGAAGAAGATCATATACTTCATGTGACAAAAAGTGACCAGTGCATCGCTAATGAACTTTTGAATTAATTGACAGGTGACTATACAAAGAATGCATGGTGAATTGGCAGACAGGTACAGTCATGTTTAAATTCATGTTTTTAGGGAAATTTTTTTCTTAAGAACTAATCTGCATTCTCTCTTTGCTGCTTCAACAAAGATTCAGAGAAGTGGATATAAAGCGAGAAGGAATGCTGGGACAAGGACAAACACTGCAAGGCCAGTTGGGCAAATACGACTGTGAAAAGGGGCTGAAAGCTCTTGTAAAGAACGACATGAACATGCTGAAAGTAAGAGATTATTTTCACAGAATAGTTTTGTAGATGTTTCTAAAGTATACTTTACTGAAATCACATTTAAGTGAATGCACACTCTGTCCTATAAGTTTGTTCTCTACAAACATTATGATATCAAGTTATCTACATGATTTCTTTTTGCCAGGATGGATCACATATCAGCAGAGAGCCCAGAGTCAAATTTACAGCAAACAGAAACCTGACAAATTATTCAGATTCTAACCAACACCATAAATCTAATAGTCCTGATGTTACATCAGAAGCCAGCTCTGATGGCAGATCAGAAATATATACACCAGGAGAGGACATGATCAAGAACACCGGCAGCAATCGGCATGATACCACCAGTTTCTCATCGCCTACTACAGATGTTAGCATTCAGAAAAGATCAGTGACCAGCTCTGAATGGTCAGGAGGTGAGGGAAGCACAGATGGTTCTGCAAAGTCTGCATCAAGAGAATGCCTTCCTCTCTCTCATATCAAACTCGAGATGCTGAGTGAAGTTGTTTCCCTAACAAGAAAGGTGGAAGTATCCGAGAAAGAGTTGGAGAAGCTGAAGATGCAAATCGTCAAGGATACCAAGCAAGGAGAAGAGCTTTTGAGAGAGATAAGTAGTCTGAGAAAGGAAAGAGATGGTTTGCGCAGAGAATGCCAAGTGCTTTCACAGGAGAGATTAAGCTTTAATGACAATGTTTCAGCTGAATCACACATTGCTAGGAAAGGTCCTTCGTCTGTGCTAGAAGAGATCAAACAAGAATTAGATCATGAGAGAAATCTGAACTCGAGTCTTCGCTTGCAGCTACATAAAACACAGGAAGCCAATTCTGAGTTGCTGCTTGCTGTTAGAGACCTTGACGAGCTGTTGGAGGGAAAAAACAGGGAGATGTGCCCAAAATGCACAGGATTTCAGAACTCAGATGCTAAACAAGATGGCATAGAAAATGGCACATTAGAAAAGAAGATCATAGACCTCAACAATGAAGTGGTGTTGTACAGCGACGATCGCGAAGAGTTATTGTTGCAAATGGAACAGCTAGCTTTGGACTATGAGATTTTGAAACAGGAGAACCAATGCATGTCCTTGAAGCTGGATCAGATGCAACTGCGAGAACAACTCGGCATTCAGTACGAGTGTTCAGCACATATTGCACTTATCAATGACCTTGAGTGTCAAGTTGAATGGCTAGAGAAACAGCTGCAATCACAGGCTGATTCATTTAAAACAGATATTGACAACGTTATACATGCTAAAGTTGAACAAGAGAAAAAGGTCATTCAAGCAGAGGAAGCACTGAAGGAAACAAAGTGGAAGACTGTTAACACTGCTGATTGGCTTCATGAGGAACTTAGGAGGCTTTCTTCACAAGCCTCATCGACATTTTATGTGAGCGAGAAAGTGGTGGAGAGAGTGATAGATGAAGCTAATGAGTTGCATTCTCAAAACATTTACCTGCAAAATCTTCTTCAGGAAACCAAGCATAACCTGACATCAGTGCATGTCCAATATCAGATGAATCTTCAGCATTTATTAAGGGTTCTGGTTTACAAATCCAAAGAAACAGATAAGCTGCTTTTGAATCTCAAAGGCAAGAATGAAGAACTTGAAAGTTGTAGGAATTCTGAAGAAAGGCTAAAGGCTGCATTGGAGAAAATGGAAAAACTAAAATCTGAGATTGAGAAGCTCAAAATGGAGAAACATTTAGTCTCTGAAGAAAGAGAGAACTTGGTAAACAGGGTGGAAATTTTGGAGGCAAAGAACAAAGCAAATGAGCTGATGCTTCTAGATAGATATTCAGAAAGTGAACTCCTCAAGGAAGAGATAGTGCTACTGAAGCAAGTATTAGAAAAATCAGAGGACGAGAGGAATGAACTCAAGAATTTAACAGACAAAAAAGAGAATATTGTTATGATACTGACTTCTGAGGTAGAGGCCCTTAGACTAAAGTACGATCACTTGAAACGAATGGAATCTGAAGGTGAATTGGAAAAACAAAAGTTGAGGAGCCTGGTTTCTGAACTTGGGGAGACATACAATACTGTAAGTATCACTTCGATGACCTTTTGACCACTTCATGGTTCTACCAAACGCAAGAAAAAAAGAAAGAAAAAAAATTCTAAAAGAAAATCCTATAAAAGTCAAATAAATTATGTTTCAGTGAATTAAAATGAATTGAGAAACCATTTTTCATGAAACTGCATATGCATAACTCGTCATGCAATCAAAACGCTAGCTTGACTAAGTAAATGAGTAGGTAAACACATTACATTTGTATTTTTACTGACAAAGCTAATAGTTGAGTATTAACCTGCTTCAGGAAGAAGATGATCATTTTGAGAGCTACAAGTGTGAGTTTGAAAGTGATGCCAACTCTCTGCAACAATCCCAAGAATTAGCAAGGTGACTATCCTTTTTACTAGTATTTTCCTCATTGATACAGACAGAAACTTTAATTTTATAAAAGAGAGTAGAACAGGGGCAAAAAATCACCAGAGAACAGATGAGAAATAAGAGACAGCACATAAAAGTGTTCAATGTTCTTATCCGGATTTTGATCTATTTACAGGTATTGTCGAGCAAATTTAAGAGAACGAGATTTGGTTTCCTATACTTGTGATCAGAATACAAAAGACATGCTAAATGAGATATCAGTCCTAAAAAAGCAGAATAAATCAACCGAAGACGAGTTGAAAGAAATGCAAGAAAGATATTCGGAGATTAGCTGGAAGTTTGCAGAAGTAGAAGGTGAAAGGCAACAACTACTTATCACAATCCGCAGTCTCAAAAATACTTTGAAGAAGTAAGTGCATCTGAAATGGTGTTCAGATGAGTCTATTGCAAAGATATGAAATTGCAAATCCACGGCTTGCAAAGCGGTATAGGCTTGTTCGGTCATAAATAGTAGATCCATGTACATGGTGTATGTGCATCTATACAGCATTTTTTTTTTTTTTGTGCAGCAATTGGAAAATTGTTTACGAGGTCGAAGTCTGAAATTGTGTGTTCTTACCCAAAAGTTTGCAAGAACACAGGCTTGGCTCCACTCTCAGAATTCTTCTATCCTTTGCTTTACTCTACAAGGAGATCACTTATTTTGGGTTGGCTATTTTTTTTGTCTTAGTAGTCCATTTGGAGTTTTTTATTATCTTGGAAGTCAATTTAGGTCTATTTTTTTTTATCCTTTGCTTTACAAGAAGATCACTTATTTTGGGTTTCTTTTCTGAATAATTTGTTTTCAGCTAAAAAACACCTTGGGCTCAAAAACACTAATTTCGGTCTAAAACGATTATTTTTATTCCAAAAATTACATTAATGGTGCAAAATATGTCAGTTTGGATAGAAAAATACATCATCAATTTATTATTTTGGTACATTAAGACACAAAAGCATTCTTTATTTAGCAATGAAGGAGATATTGTGAATTGCCGGAAGGGAATGCGTCAGTCAAAAAAATAGTTCGTGGACTACCAAAAAACAAAGACACCACCGGTGCAAAGAAACTTGCTTTTCTGAATGAAGTTCAATATTTAAGAAAAAAAAAAGAAGCAAAAACTTTTCGATTGAGATTATATTCCAAGTGAATCTGTTGTTCCATCTACTCTAAAGTTCCGATCATTGCACAGTATAGACAGGAACATAAATAAGAGAGATGAACATTACACGACAGTTCCATAACAAATCCAAACTTAGGGAAGACAGGAACATAACGGATCAAAGCATTCATGATTCATTGCTTCCAAAGTCGAGAATGAGGTCATAGGGGGGTATATTGAGTTAAGACACAGTAGCAAACATTGATGGGGAGAACGCACAAATTACATTCACTTCAGAAGAGTTTTCACAATGGACTTCACGTTGAGCTTCTTCAGGTCTGTGTAAGACTGACCACAGCCAACAAACATCACTGGAGCTCCTGAAACATAAACCATGGAAAGAGCTGCTCCAACCTGCAGGTGAAAAAACACATTTTACAAAACCGAGGAAAACATAGGTGAGGAAAACATAGGTGATAAATATCTATATAAACTTTTGCAGTTAACTGACTTTATCATCGATAGTATCAAACTTGGTGAGCAGGATGCCATCAATCAGCCTGGCATTAGGAACTGTGGAGAGGTCAGCTAATTTCTGCAACATATGAGGAACAGAGTATTAAAAGAAGGAATAGGTATATTTCCTTCATATTGCTATGCTAAGCGATCACAACGGTCACAAATTTTAAGTGAATAATACACAAAAAGCACCTGGTCGAATTTTGTTAATTGATCCACCGCATCATTTCCAACCAGAGCCTCTCCGACAAAAAGAACTAGGTCTGGGCTGTTGAGATTGATGAGTTTAGAGAGTGCTCTCATCAGCGGCTCATTATCCTGATATGTCAGAGAGTAAGAACAGAAATCTCTCCAAATGTTTTGACAACTGAATAGCATTTAAATAGTCCAGCCTAACCTGCATGCGACCAGCTGTATCAACAAGCACCACATCTGAACTGTTCCGTTTAGCTTCCTGGATGGCTTCCTTTGCTACGACTGCAGGATCTTTTTCATAGCCTTTCTCAAATATAGGTATCTGTGATTAATTTTGGTTTAGTTGAGTAAACATTATTCAGTTCTGCTTTATCATCACTGAAGTTGGAGGCTTTCTTGAGTCAAACCAAAGCTAAAGTCGAGTTACATTCAGCAAAGATTCCAGAAGCAATTTTAGTTTTGAGCATTTTACCGATAGCTTAATTAGTTTTAGTTTCAGCATTTGACCAACGGCCTAAGCAGAAATCAGTGCATCTATTTAAATATAACTTACAGGTCAACAGACAATCAGTATAACAAAGGTCAAAAAGTGAAATGAGATTAATGGAAACAGAACAGAAGACACTAGGATCACAAGAATTTTTGAAAATGACTGAATAATATTTGACACAATATATAATCTAGTTCTACCAACAATTATTAACTATAAAATAAGTGAACTTGGAAGATGTCAGAAAAAAGATTTGGCAACAATATATATGAGAAACCAGCATAAATCTCAAGTAAACAATCATAAGAACATTGCACACCTGGAGTCTGCGTGCATGTGTACGAAGCTGTTCAACAGCACCTGACCTAAATGTATCGCAGGCCGCTAGCATAACAGAAATGTTATGTTGCAAAAGCCAGTATGCAACCTGGAAAAAAAAATATCCTCAAAAAAGAATCCTGATGCCGGTTAAATAAAGCAAACTAGGATAAAAGCACTTACTTTAGATAGATTAGTAGATTTTCCAACTCCGTTGACGCCAACAAAAACCACAACATAAGGTCTTCCTTGCTCCTTAGCCACATGAACATCTCGCAATATATCAATGGATCGTTTTGGCGTTAGAATGCGAAGAAGAGCCTCTTCCATAGCTGCCTGCAATTTCATCAAGTGGTATTTTGTAAGGTTGCAAAAGATGCCTCTGCAGTAAAATTAAACCTCCAGCAGAGCATATTGACAAACAACAAAGTTATGTACCTGGACTGTGGTAGAAACTCTTGTAAATGAGCCCAGCTTTTTTCCTTCAAGACTAGCTGCTACTGATTCACATAGCTTTTCAGCAATTTCCTCAGCCTAAGGGTGGCATACGAAAGGCAACAGTAAGCCGTTAGTGAACTGTAAACCAGTTGATGAAATTAGGTAACACAATCTAAATGGAAAATCAAGCGTACAAGGCAAGACACATACCACATTTTTAGTCATCAGACGATCTTTGAGGGCTTTCAATGCTGGTTGCAAATTAGATTTTTCTAGAACAGCATTGCCAGAAATGCTGAAAATTAAATAAACAAATAAATAAGATTGAAAGAATTGACAAATATAAAGATGCATGATAACAGATTTGTAGATAAGATCCTTAGGTCTTGGAGAAACCAGTGCACCAAACTATTATGGACCTCTAAAAATTTTCTTTTCTCTCCCAATGTCTGCAAAGCATGATTAACTGAGTTATTTTGGAGATTCTTGGTAGAATCACTAACACTATTATCTTTCACTTTTAACCATACACTACATTTAAGACATATTATCCAATTAATAAGTATGGTACAATTATAAACCATAAATATGCCAACTGATGATGCACAGCTGCAGAAATAGTAATATCAAATAAGAGAAAACTAAATTGCTCGTGTATGAAATAACTGCTAATCTTTAATCAACAGTTTAACATAGTAGAATCTTAACTATAAGCTAACACATACATCTAGGGTCTCATTTAATTTAGAAAACCTGCAACAAGAAGTTATTGTCAGTGAAGATTTGAAAACGTCTCAAAAGGATTATGAAATTTGTTCACATACATGGCTCAAAAATTAAAGGCTTTCATCCTGAGAACAGTTAATTTATTGGCTTCACTGGAAAAGATATGGGAAGGCTTTCATTTCTGTAACAAGATATACAGATGAAAATCATTCATCATCTCAAACAGATTGGTACGGTAAGTTAAAATGCTGATAGAAGAGCTGACAAAATTATAAACAATTCAGGGCAGAGATATTTGATTATGCTCCAAGGAATCACATAAAAATACTAGTGGTAGATTTTGGACAAGTCCAAGGTCTCAAAGTCAAATAATGTTAAAAACCCTAAATACTTTTAAATGTTTATTCAGGGAAGGAGGTGAAACCTATCAGAGAGATGATTACAGAGCAAGGCAAAGTGCTCTAGTTCAAGATAAATAAATCTTCAACTTAAAAGAAAATGACCATTAAGTAAACCAAAAAAATACCCCAGGCAAAATCCGTCCAGATTGAGATCAAAGCATTTTACCTTTGGATCATAGATGAAAACCAGCCTTTTTTCTTGGTGCTAGTTTTCTCATTCTCCACTTCCTCATCATCCTCATCCTCATCACTGCTTACAAGTTCCTCCTTATCCATCATGCTCTCTCCCTGATCTGCTGCTGCAGCTTCAATAGGTATATCTCCTCTCTCATTCATGGGATCTGTGAAATCCAGCTTTGACTCGGAAGGTGAATCATCCCAAACCCTATTTTTTTTCACAATTTTCTTTGGCTCAGCCTTTGTAACCTTACCGCCAGCACTAGTATCTGTTTTCTTTCCACCTTTGGCTCTCAATTTTTGTAACTTATTTACATCAAAGGCCCCAGCTTCAGGGGCTCCATTCTCTTTTCCCTTTGCAAAAAGGTTTGGGGCTTGAGATTTCTCCTTATTTCCATTCCCTTGCCCTTTCAAACCACCATTAGCTAAAGAACGTCCCTCACCTGAATCGCCATCAGAGTCGTCCTTCCCAGAGCCACCACTGTTGTTATTCCGTTGTTTCCCAGATCCTCTGGCAGCACCATTAGGGGTTTGTTTCTTCACGGGAGCCATGGTAGAGGCCCGACCAGCCTGTTTGGACTTGCGCATCTCCTCAGCACGGGCCTCTGCTTCCTTCTGAAGCTGGCGGAAGGTCTCATTGAAATCATCATAAGTTATGCGCTTGGGGTCGTATATCTGAGAAAACTCGCGACGGACGGCAGCGAGAAGATCATCGACGTAAAGTAGGTGGAGGATGCGCTGGTAGACAGCGACGAAAACGAGACCAAGGTCGTTATCGAACGCCCACTTCAGCGTATAGGCTGCGCCGCCGGCAGGACCATCGTAGTGGAAGGCATCGTCGGCGGATCGCTCCTCAAGGAGGCAGGAACGGATGAGGGCATCGATGGGGGAGCCCTTAAGCGCCTTGCCGAGCTCCCATAGGATCAACCCACCTCGCGTAAATATCAACAGCTCTTCCAACATCTTCAAATCTGATCTGAACAATCCCCCTCAACTAAGACAAGAGGAAAAAAAATCAATAAAATCAAACAAACCCCAAAGAGAAACATGACAATTTAATCGAGAGGGAGACTAAAATGATTCAGAACCAAAATTTTCGCGGATCGGAACGCCGGAACGGAACGGATCGGAAATGATTACCTCCTGATGAATCGGAAAACGACGTCGGAGGCGCTCCGGCGTGGCCTGATCGGGAAGCTTGCGCGGTGTCGAAGAAGGCGGCGTCAGCGGCAATTTAGGGTTACTACGCGTGAGAAATGAGACAAGAGAGAGGAGACGGAGAATTTAATAAATAAAATTTATTTTCTAAAAATAAAATCATTTTATATATAATATAATAAAAAATCATTTTAAATTTTTAAAAAATCTAAACAAAATATATATAATCATATAAACTTATTTTCTTATTAACTATTATTTATATTATTATTATTATTCTAAGTAAATTTAATTAGATTAAATTTTTGATTAATTTTAATTATTATCATTATATATATAATATTTATTATTTATTTTTATTATTATTGTTTAGTAATTTTGTACCCAACTTTAAATGATTAGTATATCATTAAATATTTAGTACGATAAATTAATAATAAATTAAACATAAATTAAAAATTTTTATTAAGTGATATATATATATCCGGACCGCGACCATTCCGCGAAACGCATGGTTCGTCGGAATGGACATGGAATAGCTGAAACGAACGTTTTGGCACGAGAACACCTTATGTCGTGCCAAAGTTTCGGTGAATAATGTTCCGGCTTCTCAGCATCTATAGTCTTGACGACGTTGCTGCTATTCGAAATGGAGGATGAAGGACGGTGTCAGAGTCGCTCTTTAGCGTGGCCGGATCGAGCAGCTCATAGACGCGAGCACGACGATGGTGGGAAATACAAGCGACGCAAGAAGACGAGCACCCAATGGTAGGCAGAAGTGGAATTAGGGCAAGATCAAGTTTTTAATAAAAACTTTTATTTTAATTAATAAATATATTTTATACTTTTTAAGCCCGATCGATTATTTTATTAAAACTAGTGATCGACACACGCATTGCGTGCGTAATATAATTTTAAGAACAAAAAATTAATTATTTGGGTAATATTCGTCAGACTCATGCACTACTTCCCTATGTAAAAAATTAATTTAATTTAATATTATACTTATCTTAGTAAAAAAAATTAAGACTCTAAATTTCTGATTGCTTCACTTGTGGAATTACTAATAAACCTTGAAATTATTTCTAGTGTGAATAGAAGAAAAAAAGATATTAACGTAAATTCAATTTATGCTTCACCGAAGTGAGTTAGTAAAGGGGGGAGATTTTTAATAAAATAGTAAGATATAATAAAAATATATATATATATATATATATATATATATATATATACGCGTCGCGACCGTTCTGTGAAATGATATTAGAACTGAATGGCAGAGTCCGTGACGATTACCGCTACCATTCGGACGAACCACGGTGGTTGGGGCGTCTTTAATGACACCTCACGCGCTATGGTTCCGAATGGATCTAGGTCCACTCTGAGTACAGGCCCAGTGAGCCCATAAAAATAAAAAATAATGATAATTTTGGAAAAGGAAAAAAAATATATAAATGGATTGAATTGACACCACAAGCCGTCGAGATGGCGTTATCGCTTCCGTTTGCCTCCGTACGTTTTTAGCAAATTCATTTATAACAAGTAACGTCCAAAAAAAAGTATTCGCGAATTATTTTCGGGCGTCTCACGAGCGTCTATTCGTGAGCACGTGTCTAATGTAGAGGTGATATCGTATACTGCTTTTGTGCCTGCTTACCGTGGAATTTTCTAATAGTTTCTTTTTTCCTTAAATTTTTTTCAGGCAAGTGTATGTGTAAAGATCACAGTCATTTGCCCCTATCTCATTGCTGGAAAGAATCAGTGATCAGTTGAGATGGGAGCAAAAGGATCCATCATTTCGACTTCCATGGAAGGCTCACTCGTTCCCGATCCTCTGCCATTCCAGCCCTCTCCATCTCACACCTCGTGAGCCGGAGCCCCTCACAGAGGTCGAAGAGCCTCCGACTCACTCTCCGGAGATTATCAACCATTTGCACAAGGTGTGCGCAAGCCAATATCCCTCTCCTAATTGACGCAGAGTACTCGTCGATCCAACCCGCAATCGATTACTTCACAAACTCGGCGATGCGAGAATTCAACCGCAGCGAGCAACCCATAGTGTACAGCACAATCCAAACGTACTTGAGGGATGCCAAGGAGAGGATGGCAAACGTCGTCGAAGCTGCGGAGGAAGAGGGGTTCTCTCTAGGCGTTAAGCTTGTAAGAGGTGTTTATTTGACCAGAGAGACCCAGTTGGCATCATCCGTGGGCGCCCCGTCTCCCCGTACACGGGAGCATTCAGGAAACGCACGGGTCCTTCAATAGTTGCACTTCCTTCATGATGGAAAGAGTCCACTAAAAAAAAAAAAATTAAATAGAATTAAAATCCATTTTAAATTATAGTAAATTAAAAATACATTTAATACGGAATTACTAATCTATTATATTTAAATAAAATATAATATATATAAAGAGACGGAATTTAAAATACACTCAAAACGAATTTATAAAATAAATATTTATAAATAAAAATAAATACATGTTTGAAACAGAATTTAATACGAAATTTTATTGGTCAACAAATCCGTTTATATATTTTCAAACAAAAATAAATTCTGTTTTTAATTTATATAAATAATAAAAAAATGTATTAAATTATTATTTTATTTTATTTTATTTTTACAAAACCCCTAAATCTTGCTTACATATTCTCGTTTGTCTTCCCTCGCGGCATCCCTTCCTTGCCGACTCTGCTTTCTTCATCTCCTCTTATCTCGCCGACTCCTGCTTACATATTTTCTTTTATTCTCATTCGCAACTGCTTTCTCGCTGCTCGTATCTCACCGGCTTGGTCAATATCGCCGACTTCGTCTGTTGCTCTCTCTCAAAAGGTAATCCCTAATTTCTTCTTCTTATCTCGCCGCTTTCTTCTTCTCGCCGACTTCGTCTGTTGCTCTCCATCTTTTGTATGTATTTATATTCACCAATGATTTACAGATTTCCTCTTTTAAAACTTCTATCTCTTTTTTAAGAAAATCAATTCCCAGATTTTTGTCTTGCAAAGATAGCTCGATTTCTATGAATTCGATTATGCGTAGCTCTATCTCAACTAGCAATGTTTCCTTTTCTCCATTCTATTCCAAGCCAAAAAGATTTCTCTGCTTGGAAGGTTGACACTTCATATTTGAATTACTGCACTTCTTATGAAGTTTTTTTGCACTGCTTCCTCTTATGAAGTCTTTTTGCAATGCTTCCTCATAGTAATCAAAAACCTT